>BQNB010001397.1:0-122721 GCA_026074375.1 Tanacetum coccineum | reverse complement strand
ATTAAATAGACGGTGGGTTCGTGTAATTCATTCATGACTTAGGAAATACTTACACAAATCATCACAAGTGTGATAAAGCAACAGATCTAGAAGAAGCAATTTGAGGAGTAGTGCATGATTAGGTAAATACATTTTTTATCATAAAGTTATCACCAGTAGCATAGATTATATTTAGTTTAATTAGCTAAAAATAAACCAACCTCTCAAATCATGATATTTACATGCTTTCTTAAAAATATAAAAACAAAAAAAGAATCTTCTCTCAACCCCTTAGAATTCTGTTAGGCCGTGTTCGAGCCTTCCTAACATATTCCCCTAGATAACGATAACAACCCCTGAGTCTTGCCTTACTACACTACAACGGTTAGGTACTCTGCCTAGGGGATTGTAAAGCTTCCTGTGAAGTCTTCACAACCTCCGCATCAAGTTTTTGGCGTCGCTGCGTGGGGAATAGTTAGGTTTCGATCATTGTTTAACTTAGTTCTACTCGTTTGATTCCTATCAAGTGAGAATTTTAATTCTAGTACATTAGCTTTCTCATAGTCGATCTTTTCTTTATGTTATTTGTTTCGTAATCCATTCTCGTCAACCACCATGGGAGACGCGAATCCTATCCGTACTCTTAGAGATTACTCCAAACCTAGCCACGAAGGCTACAGGAACACCATTGAGCTCCCCGAAGGGAACCTTGTGGTACCTCTTCGATCCGACACCATCCGGTTGGTGCAAAACGGATGCTCATTCCATGGACTTCGGTCCGAGGATCCAAACCAACACCTTAATGATTTTCTTAAACTAGTGGACTCACTTGACCTTAATGGTGACAATAGGGAAAGAACGCGCCTGCGTTTATTTCAATTTTCCCTTCGCGATCAAGCTAGCAATTGGCTTGAACGCCTTCCAGCAGGATCTATCACCACATGGGAGGATCTTACTACTCGTTTCCTTGCTCAATACTTTCCACCGGGAAGGACTGCAAAACTCCACAATGACATCTGTATGTTCCAACAACATCAAGGAGAATCTCTTTCTGAAGCATGGACTCGTTTTAAGGACTTACTCCAAAAAGTCTCTCATCATGGCATCGATCTTTGGCTCCAAGTCCAAATCTTTTATGACTATGTCAATCCCGAGACAAACCATTGACCAATTGGCCGGTGGTAAGCTTCGTGACAGAAACGTTGAAGAATCATGGGCATTATTAGAGGACCTCACCTCATATGGACAATGAAATTTTGGATATGACCAAATGGATTTCGCCTAAGAAAAAAGAAGAAAAAATAAAAAAGAAAAAAAAGACCGGTCAAGGTAATCTATTTGCCTCAAGATATCCTGACGTACCATCCGTCGCTGCTCAAACGCCGATGAATCCTGGGAAATCATTGAGAACCTCACTCTCTACGACCATGGGAGATGGAATGATTCAAACAATTTCGTCAAACCGGTCAAGGCTATTTCTACATCTCAAGGCACTTCAAAAACGCCCGACCAAAGACTTCTTAAGCTTGAAGATCAAATTAATTTCTTGCTAAAAGGACCACGACCAACATCTAGACCAAGCTCAACACACGTCCCGCAAGCATACGTTGAAGCAGTTTCCTCAACCCCCTATCCACGAAACCAAAGTGAACCTCCAAAGCAGAACCCTTTCACTTTTCGTAAACGAACCAGTCCATACCCACAGCCCTAAGCATTAGGAACCAATTTTGAGGCTCGATTACAAGACTACATGGCAGCACACGCTGAAAGAATGAAGAGGTTCGAAAACGCTATCTCCAAACAGCATGAAATGATCAATGAAAGAATGACATAAATGTTCGGACTTCTTAAGGAACTCACAACCAGCAGGGCTCCTGAAAAAGCGTTGATCAGAGAAGAGGCTAAATCCCCCTTCACCAAAAACTTAAATTCTATCTCTCTCACCAAAGAAAAGAGTGACAAAGATGAAGTAGCATATGACGATGGCATCAAAAAAAATAACAGGTCAAACGCGGAGATGCCAGTGAAAGAAGCCAAGACAAAGAATGGAGCTGAAAATAGGATCAAAAACGAACCAATCAAGAGAGATGAGAAAGAAGAAACAGTGGAGGCACCTAGTTCTCAGCCTGTAGAATGCTACCTGAAGCATAGGATCAACGAAAAACTAATTGAGGGACTTATTGATAATACTAGGTTCAATGACTCCCTGTCAGGAGTTTGTGTAGGAAAAATAAAAGGAAAGACCTATAACTTGTCACCTAGGGGGCATGTTTATGAAGCAATCCTCAAGAAAAAGATAACAAAGAAGGAGGACATTGGAGGAAACTTTGAAATACCCTATAACATAGGAGGACTGAAACGCATGAACACCCTAGTAGACCAAGGATCCGATGTGAACATCATGCCCCTCTCCACCTATGTAAAACTAACTAACGAAAGACCCGCTGAGACAAACATTAGACTCTCCTTAGCCAGCCATTCATATATCTACCCTTTAGGAATAGCAGAGGACATATTAGTTGATGTAGCTGGTTATATGTACCCCGTAGACTTCATGATCTTAGACATAAAGGAAGACAAAAAGAGGCCCTTCATCTTAGGAACACCATTTCTAACAACGGCTAAGGCCGTGATTAAGTTCGATAAGGGCACTATAACTCTAAGATCTAGAAAGAGTAAGATAAGTTTTCATAGGATACAAGAATCCCTTTGTAAGGTCGAGAAAGGAATTAAGAACGATATAGAGCCTATAGCCCCTACTATGACCGTAAATAGGCTAGTCTTGGAATGGAAGGAAAAGATAAAACTTCACCAAGAAAATGAGATGAAGTTTGACCAATAGAGGAGCAAAAACTTCAAAAGTAAGCGTCCCGCTCTTGCCAAAGAAGAAATGGATGATAAAGGATAAATCACGTAAGGACGTGTGACTTCAAGTCTAGCTATAAGACTCATAAATAAAGAAAATCGCTTCTTGGGAGGCAACCCAATACTTACTTTCCTGCATTTAAGAGTGTTGTATATTTTAATCCTTTATTGTTTGTTTTATAATGTTTGAATCATTTTGTAATCATGCTTTGTTTGTTTGTAACTTTGTCTTATTTACAATCAAAGGTATTTTACTAAAATAAGTATAGGGGAATATATCCAGTTTGTAGAACCGATTCAAACATTTAAAATAAATTGTTTAGATTAATTCGCGTTAGTTTTGAGTCATATGATTGTAATGATTAATCCCAGGTTTTTATGTAGTGTTTTCTATAGATATAACTGATAAAATTACGTGCAGAAAATTTCTCATTAAAACGAAAAGGAAATCTTCACAGTGCGTGGAGACGGCGTCGGGATTAAACCCGACGGCTTCGCGTGTCCAGCAATGTGAAGATTCAAAAAATTTCAAGTATTTGTGAAAAATAAAATGTGCAATATTTAAAATTAGTAATTTTGTTGCAAACCTGCAGAAGCCTATGATTATATCATCGCTTTCATCCTATCTTTACTGAATTCATAGAGTCAACCCTAAAGTCTCGTTGTATATATCATATCCCGCCGATTTTACGCTTGGTGTAGTTGTCTTTATCTTTGATTTCTAGGTTATATTTGACAAGAAGAAGCTTGGAAGTTCTTAGGAAGTTTCATTGGACCACTCTTGGAGGACAATCTAACCAGTTATCGCATGTTTCTTCTCCATTATTGAGCAAACCAGGGGAGTACTAGTTTCTTTTACTTGTTTTCTTTTCCCTTTATTCGTTTTAAGGGTACTTTTAAAAACATTAAGGACAATGTTCAACTTAAGTGCAGGGGGAAATAAGCCTTAGAAACTATTATTTCAATTTCCATTTGCTTGTTCCTTAAAATGATGGGTAATATATCGAAATATAGCATAAAAAGGTAATTTTGACCAAAATTTTAAATTTTTTATAACACATACCGACAAAAACCAAGTATTAATAGTGTCTCATGGATAGGAATTTATATGACTAGCACAAAAACCCTTAAAATTCCATCCCAAAAATGTGAGGTTCGCCTTTAGATCTATAGGAATTCGGGTATCCATTATTGATACCCAAAATAATTTAACCTTTAGATTGTTCGATTTAAGGTTCGAATGCAGTCATATATGTTTATTCTGTCATTACGAATGTGTACGTATGGTCTTTGTCTCCTTTTTTGGAACATTGGTATCGGTTTAAAATTATATGAGTATACCGGTAGTGTATTAAATTCTAGAACTTCTTTTTGTGATGCATCCCGAGACCGCATAGTAAGAACTAGGATTTGATAGATAAGAGGCACTAGAATTAACTTATGTTTTAAACCTATAATTGTTATGATGGTCACCTCGATCATATAACTATCCCACACCCTCGCCATACACTCATTTATAGTGCATGATACCCATAGTACACCCCTCCGAGCCTATCCTTTTTCACGGTTATCGTAATTTTCTAGTTAAGTCGGACTATTAATGAAGAGCATTGTCACCCTTGAACCAATTGTTACACCCAAATCGCCTTAGCCTACCTTGTATGTACTCGCTTTTAGTACATTATTGTTTTAACCCAAGATAATTATTTGAGTACACGGTTGCTAAGTCCTTATCCTTGTAAATACAGTTTTGGGACGATTGGAATTCATGGTAGTATTTATCTTACGAAGAATTGGGGAAGAATTAATTTATTATCTCCCAATAGAGCTCAATAAGCTCCATGTTATGTTGATCCACCTCAAATCGGGTCATTAGTTAGATTGTAAATATCGAGTATATAAAAGTTCAAGTGTAGGGGTGTATCTATAAACCCCCATGATGTATTATATGTTTAAGCAATGGCAGGGCAAAAGTATATGAAAAAAAATTTATATAAAAAAATGTGATAAAAAAAATGTACGGGCTGCCATTTGCTTATGTTTATGATTATCATAGAGTCAAGAAAAGAAAAAGAAAGAGATTGATGTAGAGTTGTGTAGAGTTTGTATATCTTTGTCTGGGTCTTGGCTTAGCAACCAAATCAGCATGTATTCTTATAAATAATTAGCTAACCCGTTCACCCCAAATTCACCCAAAAGCCACCTAAATATATCCTATCCGTTTCTGTTTTCGTTAATGTTATCTTACACCTACAACCCACAACCCTCTAAAAAGGAATCTTTGACAGTAATGACTAGTACTTGCGCCTAGCGGTGGAGGTTTTGATCCTTTACCAAGCCTATGGTAATTTATATGCTATGACAGGTAATGAGTGTTGATTTTCCGTTTCCCATAGTTGTTATAATTTATTATACACCCGAGTGAAAGAGAGAATCTCAAACACTTATGTGAGGTGCTAGTATATGAAGACTTTGAAGACTTCTATAAAAGAAAAAAGAACAACCCGAAGAAACATACACATTTTACCCCTGTTTTTACTTTTGTAGTTTAAAATTTAATTAAGTTTGCTTTAAAATTGTTGTACTCAGTTTATTTTAAGTTTTTGTTGTAATACTTTCAGTTTTAATAAAAGTTAAGAGTGTTTGTGAAATTGCCATTGTCGAAATTTTAACCCACCCCATTGTTCTTTAATTCTGTCTAATTTATATGAAGGTTTGCTTAAGTTGTCAAAGCCACTTAACACTACATTTCTCAGCTTTAAATTGCATCTAAAAAAACAGTTAACAAGTTTTTTATATAAATTAAAGGAGTGTTTGGCACTATCCTTAAAACGGGTCATATGGAGTATGGTTGTGGGTCAAGTACACTCAGCCAATCTTGGCTGAGTGTGTGGGCTCATTAGGTCCATTTTAATTATAATTTTTAGTGTAAAAATAAGTTTTTAAGGCTCCTTTGCTTTCTGTCAAAGTTTTATAAGCCACAAAGTGAGCTAAACCACTTAAGCTGTGTAGACAGCTTAAGCACACCTTTAGTGTGCTTATTTAGTCATAAACTAGCCCCTTTCAAGAGCCACTTTGTTCTGTTTTATAAAATGACCAGGCCCAAGTCAAAGTACCAAATGTCATTTCTTTGGTAAACCCTTAATTTCAAAGCAACAAAATCAGCAACTTTTTTCTTAACCCTGAATGGTGCTGCAGAGACGTGGTGTAGGGTTTGTAAATCCAAGGCTTGAATGGCAGGTATTTCTTGTAAATCGTGTTTGGATTTGGATTTGCTAAAAAGCTCCTTAAGACTTTTTTCATAACCCAAAAGTACCCTTAAAAGCTCACAGTTGGATTTTCCCCTGGTGCTAGAACCAATTGTTCAACCCTTTATATACTTGCAATTATAGCTAACTACCACTTAGATTTTTTTGCTGTTTTAATAAAGCCCATAGGTAGCCCTTTTAGGCTCCCAATTTTTAATACACTTAATTCTTATCTTTTAGTAGCTTGAAATTAGCTCAAAGATATCCCTTTTTCCTTCCTGCCCTTTATAAATCCTTTTAATATAGCTTAAGTAATTTCCAGCTTATTTTAGGGCTTATTTAGGTTGCCATAGCTTATCTAGGACTCCCTTAGTGTAAGTCTCTTATTCCCATAGATTTTAATCCTTATTATTTAGCTTTAAAATCCCAACAAAAAACAAGAACAACTAAAGCTCATAAAGCTTAATAAAGCTTCTGCACCCCACAAGCTCTCATTTCTGGCTTATTTAAGTATCATTTCCAGCTAGTTGCTTTATTAAGAACAATTGGTTCCCCATAAGCTCCATGAACAACTTTGGTTTATACAGTTTTTGAAAATAAGCACTTTGGACATCCTTTTTGTAATCGGGTTTGGTGTGTGGCAGGGACCAATATTTGTAATTTTCTATTTTATAGTTAGTATGTTTAGTCCTGGGGTGGTTAACTACCCTACTTTGCCCCCGTTAGTCCTATGTCCCCTTTCCCTGTTAGTCCTTTTGTTTTAACAAGCAGTTAACTTTTGTAAGTTTGATTTAAGTTAATTAATATAAATTAGGTTAATTTTAATATAGTTTTAATTATTTTAAAATTTTATCAGTAAAATTTGGGCATTTTTATATTTTTTAGAATTGTTAACTTTTTTTTATTAATTTTATTTTTTTCAGAATTTTTATAACTTTTATTTTTTGTCTTTTTTGTCTCTATTTTCTTTAGTTTTAATTAGTTTATTAGATCTTTAAAATATCACATTAAAATTCATAAAATTAACAAAAAATAATTTTTCCTTTTTTATAAATTTTCTTTTGTCAGTTTGGCTAGGGAAAAATCTAAAATTTAGTGTGAGGACTCTAATTTTCTTAATTTCAGTCTTAGACCGTTTTTAAAAACCGGGTGCGATTTAACCGTTTACTTTATCGTTTTAACATCAAACGACCTCCGTTTTAAGTGTCTTACGTTTTTCTTTATTTCTTTCAAATTAGGGTTACATTAGAAGGTTAATTTTAAGTTTTAATTATTAGGCATTTAATTTCTAATTTTTAGTATTAGGGTTTCCCATTAACTATTTTTTGTTCCCACCGTTTTTATTATAGATTTATTTTAGGATTTCCCAAAATTAATTATGTTTCCCGTAGTTTTTAAGATCCCCTCCATTACCTATATCTGTTTTCCCGTAGATTAAATTAGGGTTTATTTAATTAATTTTTTTTAGTTGTAATTATATCACAGTGTTTCATCATATCTAAAGATTCTCCTCATTCAATTTGCTTCAAACCAGGATTACCTTCAATTGCAGCCTCGTTGGACATCGACCATGGAATATCTCTTCCGGAATCTTTTATCCATTGAATTCTATCTTGTGTATTTTATCCTTTTGTGGAATTTGACCTTTTTTGCCTTGGTCAAGGGCATTCGTTAGTAATCTTATTAGTTTGCATATAAGATAATACTAAGCTACTAACTCAATTTTTTTTGGCGCCGTTGCCGGGGAGGCATTTGCTACGATTGTTATTCCGACTTTTGATCTGAACTTGTCTTATTGTTTAATATATCAATATTAAAAAAAAACACAAAAATATTTTTCTTTTCTTTTTATTAGTACATATCATATAAAAAATAAAAACCAAAAAAATCAAAAATATAAAAAAATTGTCCATGAAAAATTAAAATTCACTAAATTGGTAAAAGTACGCAAAATATAATATTTTTCCACTAATGTATTATCATAATAAGTTTCCGGTGAACTACTAGAGAATTCCCAATCGAACAAAGATTTAAACTTCTTGCCTTCAGTGACACTTATATACGATATAAAAGCGGCTCACATCATTCTGATTGACAAACTATAAAGTGGGTATAAAAGGGAGGTTTTGTTCCTAGGAACTACGACCCGAAAGGCAAAATAAGCTTCGCGTTATCCTACTCCTGTTTTCTCTACTCCGCTCACACATGTAGCTTTTTTCATTCTGAGAGCTCCGTCGAAGTAAGCATCAGATTATTTGGCTTAAGCTTGTCTATCTCTTGTCCGTTTAAAATTAGATTGTGCAATATATTTTAAATCCAAATAATCCAAAAAAAATTAGATGTAAACTTCTTATTAATTTCCATTTTGTTGCATGGCGCAACGGATCAATACATCGATCCATGAGCAGCATCCCCCTCCACCAGAAGAAACCGCCAGTGTTATCGAAACCACTATCGTATAGAATAGCCCATTTCAGGAAGATCCTCCCGTAGAAGCCAAATTTGCCGACACCTACGAAACTAATGGCTCAATTGCTCCCAGCAACCCACCGAGGGTACTTAGGAGCAGCAATCCTTATTCCTGAAATTGTGGCAAACAATTTCGAGCTGAGGCATGGGCTAATCAATCTTGTCCAGAACAAACAGTTCTTCGGTCATGACAAAGAAGACCCGCATGCTCATATCCGTTACTTCAACAAGATCACCTCCACAATGAGGGTCCCCAATGTTCCAACCGCTATGATAAGTCTTATGCTTTTGTCATTCTCTACGAGGGGAGCAGCCCCGAATATGCTAGAAAGAAGAACCCTCCTCGATCATATTTCAAATCTTGGACATCTTCATCCAAATTCATCACCAATTTTTCTTCCCTCATCCTTAAAACGACGAATCGCTCGCACTGAGATCACCAATCAATATCAGCAAAGGATTCGATGAAATCGTGTTTTATGAGAGCTTGGATCGTTTTCAACTGATCACTTAATGGCATGGTCCGACACATTGGAATTCTCTAGAACTTGCATCAACCTTGATACATCTATCATTCTATAATGCCTTGAACATTAATGATCAAGATTCATTGAACTCCGCAGCAGGTGGAAACTTTTTGGACAAAATGCCTCGCGAATGTTTAAAAATCATCGAGAGCAAGTCCAAAGTTCGTCAAACACGAGCTAAGGCAGTTGTTGCCAAGGTAAGTACAAACTCTTCCACCCAAGCTGTTTCATCTGATGTTGCTGAACTTAAGGATATTGTCCGAGCATTGCTCTTAGACAAGAAGAACCAAGCTTCTGCTTCTGCTCCAGCTCCTGCACCTGTCAAAGCAGTTGAGCTAAGTTGTGTTACTTGCGGTGGTGCCCATTCTCACCAAAACTGTCCAGCCACTCATGGCAACGTTTATCGGGACAACATTTCTGAGTATGTGTCACAAGCCGCTGCAGCTAATTACAACCAAGTAAGCTCCAATTTCCGACCTCAAATGGTTGCAAATCATATTAGACCTCCAGGTTTTCCACCCGTTCAGAACTCTCAAGCTAATAATGCTAACAATTTCAATCGGGGGAATAACTTTAACCAAAACCGGGAGAGCAATTTCAACCAAAACAGAGGTGGAAATTTTAACCAGTCCAATTTCAGTCAGAATCAACTTCATAGACCCCAGGTTAATCAGTCTCCAGCTTATCAAGCCCCCGTTCCTCAGACACACAGTGTCACCAAGAACGATTTTGACAACTACGTCAAGGCTAATGATGCTATCATGAGAAACATGCAAAATAACCTCCAAAACCAGGGTCAGAGCATGCAAATCGAAACAAACAAATTGAATAATCAAATGGCAAATCTGACTGATATGTTGGCTAAGTTTGTAACTGCCAATACCGCTTCTACTTCAGGGTCAGGGACACTCCCTGGTAACACAGTTACTAACCCTAGAGAAGACTTAAAGGGTATCACTACCCGAAGCGGTGTTGCATATCAAGGACCCCCAATTCCTACTTCTTCAGTAGTGAAGCCAATACCCGAGGTGACAAAGGACCAAGTGCACCCTTCTTGTTCACAAAGTACCACACCCGTCCAACCTCCGGTAGGTCCTGAACCAATCACAACTCCAGTTTTTGAGCCCATTGTTGCTCCTGTTGTTGCTCCCGTGCCAAACACTAAACCTTCAGTTTCTCTTCCATATCCTTCGAGGCGTGATAATGAAAAGAGCCGTAATCAAGCTAATGAACAAATCGACAAATTCTATGAAATCTTCAAAGAGATGAGTTTCGAGATTAGCTTTACGGATGCTCTTGTTTTGATGCCCAAATTCGCCTCGACTCTAAGAACCTTACTTGGGAATAAAGAGAAACTTACTGAAGTGGCTCGAACTTCCAATGAACCCTGTCTAGCTCGAACTTCGATGAATGAACATTGTTCGGCGGTCATCTTGAACAAGTTACCCAGAAAACTTGGAGACCCCGGCAAGTTCCTGATTCCTTGTGAATTTCCAGGGATGGATGAATGCTTAGCATTAGCCGATCTCGGTGCTAGCATTAATCTAATGCCATTTTCAGTCTGGGAAAAGCTTTCACTTCCTGATCTTACTCCAACTTGCATGACACTCGAACTTGCGGATCGATCAATTTCTAAACCAATGGGAATTGCAAAGACCATCTCGTTAAAGTTAGTGTATTTCACTTTCCAGCCGTCTTTGTGGTTGTAGATTTTGAGCCAGACCCCCGAGTCCCTTTAATTCTCGGGAGGTGCTTCTTATAAAAACCGGTCGTGCTTTTGATTTGATTGTGCACAAAGCGGGGTGGAATTAACTTACTAGAATAGGAAGTGAGTCCATCATGACAATTTGGAATTATAGACTACGCGATAAGCCCGGCAATTACACTCCCCACAGGCACGGCAACCCAACATCCCTCGACCGACATGATACCCACTCCCCGCGGACTTGCCTCAGAACCCGCCCCCGACCCCCCACCCCCCCCACCCCGCCCGTATCCGACCTCCCCCCCCACCCCTCCCCACATTCCCCGATACCCTCAGCTTCACTGGTTTCCCCCCCCCCCCCCTCCCCCCCCCACCCTTACTCCTCCCCCACCCCGCCCCCGAGTCGCCGACCCCCCCCCCCCCAACCTCCCCCTTCACCCAACTCCCACCCCCCCCCCCCCCCGCTCCCCCTCTCCCCACTGATCACCATCTTCGTCCTCCGACCGCACTTCTCTCTCACCCCCCGAACACCCCCACTAACCCCATCCTTTCCCCCCCCCCCGCGGCGCCATAGTCGATTTTCCTGCCTTCACTCCCGCCCATAAGCACCCACGCAGACTCTTCCTCCCCCGTGCCGTCCTAGCCAGCCCACCTCGCTCCCGCACCCACCGGCACTCCCTCGTCCCCCCACAGCCTTCCCTGCCCAATCCTTTCCCTACTCTCCCGCTATCCCCACTGTGGCGGGGGTCATTCTTATCCCCCTAGAAGCCCAGCCCTCCTGAATATCCCGCTCGACACCCACCTCACACCCTTCCCCCCCCTACCCAAGTCCATACCAAGTGGATGAGCTTATCTCCCAGAAGATTCCGCGTAGAATAGTGAGCGCTCGCAAAAAAGAGTGCTGGCTGAATAGTCAAATAGTCAGAGCAGAATTCTTTCCGTTGATGATATCATCTCTTACTTTGAGGTTAAAGATAAGCTCATAGAGATACGTGCGCGTCCCCATCAGTGCTGAGATGATGTCTTGTGATTTGAGCTGACAACAAGTTGGTCTCCGATGCAATCGTAAGTGGCTGAGAGAGTTTCGAAGCAGTGTTGAGGAACATAATACCGCTCGGTCTCGTAAAGACTCGTTTTTGAGCTTATGCAAAGTCTGAGAACAACTTAAAAGCTTTGAGCCGCAAACCATACCAATAAACAGATTAAATAAGTGAGGCTACAATGAGCGATTTTCAAATTTGGAGCCTTAGAGTAGAAAGCTTGCCTGATGTGGGGCTTGGAAACTGGTAGGTTACTTAAAAAGTTTGCAAAGCCAAGTTTTAGGACTAAAAACGAATACTAAAAAATGTCCAGCCATAAACAGTGACAGTCACAAGGGTCTGGATTTAATTGGCTTGATGCGCTAAAGGTGTCCCAGACAAGTGAAGCTGTGCGCACGCTTGATGAAAGCGCTGTGTTCTCTGACAGTTCGCGTTCAGAGGTGAGTGGATAGCGTTGTTGCTAGACCCACTGAGACAGATTCTTATATGGATTGTAATGACTGTGACTTCGCACAGCACGAGTTCCAACATCAAGAAGAGTGTAATGACTATCCTAATGAGAAAAATCACAACCCGAGAGAGTATCAGATTATAAAAGGAGGTTTTGAAAAATCCTGCTCTCTCAACACACAGGAAGCCTGAGAACATAGAAGAGACTCACCATACCATAATCTGTCCACGATAAGTCCCCTTAATGCCGTCCCCGTGTCCATCCCCCCCCCCCCCCCCCCCCCCTCACCGCGGTTCAACATACCCCTCCTCTCGACCGCTCGCACGCACACCCTTCACACCGCGCTCCCTTCACGTCGCAGCTCTCGCTCACCCATCTCACTCCTCATCATCCACCCAACATCGCCACACCCATGTTCGCGCGCTCCTAAACCCATATCACATCACCCAACCCTCCTCTCCCCACCTCTCAAGAAGAAGAACGATTGATGTACGCCTTGTATTGATACGTGGTAGAGTTGTATGATGCGTTGTGGTGAAATGTGAACTCGAGGTAAATGAGTCCTGAGAGTGATACAAGCCGAACTCGTGGTTGGGATAGTAGCCGGATGTGAGGATAGAAGCGATTATGAATACTTCGTAGTGTAAGGTGATACTGCACTCTACCGATCATAGTTTAATATATATATAGAGAGAAAGAACAATCTTATACCCTCTCAGAAATCGGTTCTATATTGAAGACAGCTCAAAGATAGTATTGATCTGGTGTTGATGATGAATCTAACTGAGCTAGTAGATCTTACATTAAACGGCGATACTTGTGTGTAATACTACTGTTATTTGACCTAATGCAATGAGTTATCTCTCATCCTAAGAACTTTCTAAAAAGAGTATATTTACCATGGAATGTCCGTACGATATACAAATATAGTCAACCGCCCTGTGATCGTGTATCAAGAAAACCACGCAATCAAAAATTTACTTGTCCAAACTGTAGCGGACTAAGAGTTTGACATAACAAAAAAACATGATTATTTGTTTGTTGTTCCTTTTCATTGGCTGTTGTTGATCTTATCTCTTTTTGTCTTATAGAGTGTCTCGGCACTTGCCTTTCGGCTTCCACTTTGTGTAGGATGAGGGGGCTGGTTTGTAATGCAAGTGTCTACTGGACACGTTTCGAATGACAGAATCTGTAGAACAGCTTATAGCTTGTCGCAATGGTCTATCTTTACTGACATCGATTGAGAACGCCTTCCAGTGCGCAAGTCTTGTGGTGTTATTGCTGGATACGACGTGGGTTTTAATCATGGTCGATTTGTCTGGAGAGATGCTTCAAAGACTTGCCTACTGAGGGATCCGTTTATACAGATTCTCTAGTGAAAGTGTTGTGATATAGACAGGGGTTTAGAGTGGGGGGAAACTAGTGAGTGACGTTGAAGCTGGGAATGTTCTTGGATACGAACTGAGGAGAGGATGAGGAATTTTGGCCATGGATGTGCAAAAAAGTAACCGTGGGAACATGGCTAGTTTGATGGGCATTGGTTTATCCTTGGCGCGGTGACGGATTAAGGTAGTTTCTGTATAGCAAGAAGGGGATTGGTTAGGCAGGTTTACATGGAGAGTATTTGGGCAAGAAGAGGCAATTATGGGCCCGTCATGTTTCATTTCTTCTTTTCCACTAGTATCCTTTAAGAGTAAGCCCAAGTTTTAAGTTATAACAGGTTTTAGAAAGTGACAGAATTAGCACATCTACGTTTTTATAAAAGAAATAAAGAACTCTAGTTTGATACGGTCCAATTGCATAAATGGGTCCGAGCGTTTTAGAACCTAAATATAAAGTAGATTAATTAGGCCGTTTTTGCGATTCAATGTGCAATTTTAGCCCTTTGTGTTTTTATCGAGCTTTTGCTTTTCTTTATAAAACAACTTATTCAAAACTTGGCATTTTGGCCTCCTTTGTGCTTTATTACTGCGTTGTTTCCAATATAAGACTATATAAAACAGTTTTACATAATACACCTTAAATGGTCCATGCGATATTTTCTAACAAGCTTCTTGACCCCCCCCCCCCCACCCCCCCCCCCCCCCCCCCCCCCCCCCCCCCCCCCCCCCCCACACAACTTGGAATGGTTTGTATTGGGTGCCCAATGGGTTTTGGCGTTTGGGCCAATAAGGTTCTAGGATGGTTACAGAGCGGGCTATTTTCACTCGACCCCCAATAGCGTTTGAAGTCGCGCCGGTTTTGTTCCGTCGATACAATGGCTGAGATTGACTTGTAACTGGGCTAGGATTGCGGCCTTCAAAAGTCCCTCACAGTCTTTGTCAATGCACACAATTGAGGCTGGTTGTAAATGATTGCGGGCCCATTTGGTCTTAACAGTCTTCTTAATGATACTTTTGGTATCCCGGCCCATCATGATGGGTTAAAGTATTGCATTCCAAATAGTATTCTTCAGGATTGCTGGCTCTCCGGTTTGAGCATGCCGATTTTTCAGTCATGATCTGACTTTGGCATTTTTTGGACTTTGGCCTTGATTTTGACAGGCCTTTTCCATTCCATGCTCAGTTTTGTATTATGCTTGGTGTATGTGTCTTTTTGGATTGATATCCACTTTCCTGTCACAATACCAAATATGAAAACTAATCAAACATATCGTACTTTTCGCGCAGTTTTTTGTCTGTTTTTTGGTCATGCTTTAAGCTCGTTTTTTTGAAGGTAAAAACGATATGCGTAATTAAGCACTTCTCAAACCCCCAAAAACTATAGGGTATTGCGTTGTCTCCCAGCTCATTGTTTGGAGTGAAACTCGTATAAGCTATCCGGAGTTTATCCATTTTCATGGGAATTTACACTAACTACAACATTATATTTTTGGATTTTCTAATTTTTTAATAAGTTCTTGACTTTCTTTATTTATTTAATACTGGGTATCATAGAATGCAGAAGCGCCGGTAGAATGATTCGTTCGGATGTCCGACGGATATAACATTCATCGTCCTGATTTTTCCAAGTTCTCAGCTAAGCAAATTAAAACAAGGATCCATTGTCGATATAAGTTTACGCAATGTTATACGCCCTTCAACTACTTCATGATAGTGAATTTTCAAAACTCCCACATAGCATATACGCGATTGAATGTGTGTACTCATGTATAATTTAACCTATAGACCCAACTTTCCATTCTCATAGTCATAATTTCAAAAATGACTCATGAATCAAAAGCACACAACTTACTGTCTGACTTCGTAAACTTGCATTGAGATTTAACTTTAGAACCTTTTTTGCAACTGTGTATTTGCAACTCTTAATCATAAGTTCTTTAAAGTTTTTTGGAATGCGTTGTCTTAGTTTGAACCGTCCTACTCGTGGTTTCAACGGAAGTAGGATATCAACGACCACAACCAACGACCGATGTTTTCTCTTCGTTTGATAAACCCACCCGCTCGCGCGCTAGCGTAGTGAAGGATAACTCACAGTCAACACCTTCTCGCCTCTAATATGGCTAAGGCAATTGGTGTCTTCCTGTTTGAACCCTCAGTCACCATAGACTTTCTTTCCAACGTGAGATATCCCGACACAACCAAATCGACCCTAGAGAAGTAATGACGTTCTTAGTATTGGAAAACCCCAACTCGTTGCTACGCTCGGCATGTGGGGTATCACGCGGACCATCATCACTATTTACTTGCTCCCAATGATATAACTAACTGCTATGCTTCTTTGCGCGATTATAAGATTCATATGAACGCTCATGCACGCTTTTGTCATCACACAAATTTATTTCATGACCTGATCTCCTACCGGCACGCCTACAGTATCTAGTTGATTGGGTGAATTAGGCAGGCGCCGTCTCTGTACAATATACATTGTTGCTTTTGAAAACTCAAGTGTACGTATCTCCAGCCTTGAAGCATTTGGTCATTCAGATAGCCCTGAGATACAAGCTGATCGATATACCTTTGTACTTAGTCTCGTTGAATTTAAATTGAGTACGTATGATTCGGTTGATTTATGAAATACACTGGGCGGAGGGGAGAAACCACAAGTTACTTATGTTATAAGTTTTGTTAGGATCGGAATCTTGTTGCACATAAACTTGTCTTTAAACTCTCACCTATCACTTTCTTGCGCGACATTATTAACATTTCGCAAAGCTACAATTCAGTAGATGAGTTATTCTCAGAGGAGTAATATCCCGAATGCATAAGCAATGAGGCCTAACCGGACAACTAGCTCAGGGCTGTCTAACGCCGCTTGCAGATCAAGAGATCAAGACAGAATTAGCTCCGTATATCTCATGCTCTTGCTAAAGATCCTCAGTCTGAGAGTGCATATCGACGTGCTTGTACCCAGAAACACGTTGTAATGATATTTTTGTAGACTATTTTTATCTCGAGAATTTATGTGTTCATGTATGTTTGTAGGTAGCTTCTGAAGAGCTGGGTGTCATCGATATATACATGAGAATGAGGGTCTTTATCGTGTTGTAGACGCCATGATGAGCTAGGAAGCAAACGCAGATCAAATCGATGCTACCCCCCAAACCTAGAGAACTAAACATCGTCTCGATGTATTTTTGAAGGGTTATTACGATTAGATATTTTAAGGTCCGCGTTTATGAGGTATGCCAAAAGGATAAACCGATAGTCGTATATGACGATATTAGGTATATGGAATCCCAAGATTGAAGTGTATGGGCTGCGTCGCATGACCAAAGTCTGGTGAATGACAAAACTGAGAGTAGCTTTCACAGGTCGGGCAATCCTGGACCATGGTAAACGCAAATACTAAATCTAACGATGGAAACTAAGGGGTATTGGATAAGACTAAGTTTATCTTACACTTACAACACACATTATTACAACTTACGGTATATTGCATGGTGGTTGCCTCCCCCACGGCGAGGCTTGTTTGGGGCTTCGATGACTGGCACCCATCACAAGGATTTTATTTATCTTGGGGGAAAGTTGGAGACGACTAGAGGATTCTGGAAATACTACCAAGTGTGGTTCGTTCCCTCCAAAGAATGTGCCTTGACGCGTGAACATTCTCTTTTGGAATATTCGGCCCTGTTGGCTTGTTGAACGTCTCTCATCATGTGCTCGTTATATTTGGAAATATCTAGTGGATGGTAGAATAAGGCCATGTATTCCACGGGATTTTAGTTTGCCCCCGAGAAAAGAAAATCTTTAATCTGGAATTAAAGAGGAGGGACTCGATCACCAATGTTGTGAAAACAGGTTTTTGATCTTGGAAGTCAGGAGCGCTCTTTGTTTTTGGATGTTATAGATCAAAGAGTTCTCATTAGGCATGGTCACGAAAGGAGTTCATTAAGTTCATATGAGTTGAACTTTCCGGTGAATCATCCCGAATTATAGGATTCTACGTTTGCTTGCTTTAGCTGCCAGTAGGCTATGTGCTCAAGCTCGATCGGAAAGAGATGGCGATGCCTTTCATACACAAGCTATTGTAAGGAGTACCAGACCCGATGGTTGGTTTTGTGCTGTGGGATTGCGGCAAACGTCAGGCCCCTAGTTGCAATACTATTAGAGTTGTAGTGAAACTTCCCGACCAGGAGGCACGGTTTTTCTACAGATGGTATCCCTTTCAAGGATTCTTTTCAAGCAAACGAATTGATACTTCAACTCTTGGACCCCATCTTGTTTGTGGGTGAATAAAGCGTAGTGGAATAGTCTATAGAGAGAGATGGTGTCTATCGGAACCGCCATATTTACTGCTATGACCTTTTGCAATACCATGGTCATTACAAAAAATCGGGGGTCCTGGCGATTCTCACTTTGATTGCACGGGGAGCACCTAAATTCTGGGACGAGGATTTAGAGATTTCAGAAATTTGCAAACTACTCACGGGCCTCCAAAGGTGTCGTTGTAAGGACCTTAGATGCTGCGTTTCGCCTTTTCAACGCCGATATTGACAAATAGTCGTATTCCACGAGAATATACTTGTATACCTCGTGAAAGCGGGAACGGGTGCCCATAAAGTCGAAATAGTCCCCACGTGTCCACTATATTCACACACACATAGGATAGCGAGTTTTAAAGACGCGATGTCTCCATCACGTAGTGTATACTTAATCTTCCTTGACGTTGGCACGAACTTGTCACAGTTGGTCTTGACAAAACTCGTGTCTCTTTATAGATGGTTTGGCCAGAAAGAAACGCGGAGTCTCAAATGATCTTTTTGGCTGTGATAAGCGATGTTTGTTGACACCTCTATGTATGTCGCCATTAGTGTTTGTGACCCCGGGTGCTTGGTCAGTTTTCTCATTGTGGCCTATCAGTGCTGAGGAGTAGAGAGAATTCTGGCTCGTATAGAGCTTTCATTATGTCGATGCCCTCAAACAGATCGCATAGTGCTTTTCTAAAGAGTCACTTGCTAATCCGCAACAGAAGACAGACCTTCTTATAGTATTAACTCTAGACAGGATGCGCAAAAGATAGCGGTAGCCAGACAATGAGCGTGAGATTGAATTGCTCATCTTTTGACAAAACTCGTGTTTACTGCGGGTTTTGTTTCGACATTCCCCCTCACAATGCTCCATCCACCCGCAACGAATTTGTAGTAGAGCGCCGTACTGATCGGGCGGCATAATCCACGGTGTTCTAGATATCTATCTAGCGAGAACCGGTGACACGAAACTAGTCGTATAAAGCCGTCTTCAGAGGTCCCCCTTCATCATTTATCGTCTTTAGATCATATGACTAGTTTGTTCCATGCATTGGGGATAGGTTACCCGCAGATGGAAAATCGTGTGTACATTCGCACTCCCCCCCCCCCTCCCCCCCACCCCCACCGCAAATCAACCCACCCTTAGCTCCATAAGCTTACTTGACGCAAACGCCTTCGAATTGAACTAGATCCCTTTGATGGATACGTTATACCGTTAACAGTTAACACTAACCATACACTATCGGTTTATTTGAACACCTTTACCGCACCCCCCCCCCGTCCCCCCACCAACATCAATCCATCGAGGACCGCAGATTCCTATAGATAAACCCCCCGGTGTCTGGTCCATCCCTTGCAACAAATATTGACACTGATAACCCACCCGAAACACATTCTGCAATCTATTACCCCCCACGCCCCCTCGACCTCACCCAAGCCCAGACGTGTTGGACCCCTTGGGATTCATTGTATGAGAAGGCGCCATGTCGAATACCCCCCTACACCTCACGAGCAGAAAAAAGGAGAATAAACAGTCTTTTCAAAAGATGTTAAACACTTTTTCTGGGTCACGACCACCGCGCCTTTTACTTGTTTAATATTTAGTTGCGGTATACGTGTGAGCAGGGCTCGAGGTGCTTGTGCACGGCAATGAAGCTCTTTTCTTGTGATTCTCTGAGGGACTTGCAATTGCCTCAATGGACCCAGCCGGAGGGGGGACTTCATTGGTGCAACACACTCCACTAGCAAAACAGATTCTTTTGACTCCAGAGGGTTTCTTCTGGCACCACCCCATCTATTAAGAATTAGATCGCCCACGAGTTTGGTCAAGAACACTCGTGGGACCTCGTATTCGCCAACGTCAAGGAAAAATTCACACGTTGTTAGAGATGCCTCGCTAAAACTCCATCAAGTTGTGAAAATCTTGACTGTGGGCATTCGGACTTTTATGGGCCGTTTTCCCGTCCTTTCACGTTTGGGAACAATGTTATTTCTCGTGGCAGTCGAATATTTGTTCAAAATGGGTTTGAAAGCGGAAAGCGCTCTTCCCACCAATGATGCCGAGTAAGTTGCAAAGTTCTGAAATTCTCTCTTCCGCCAGATTTGGGTGCCTCCCGTTGCGAATCATAAGTGAATCGCGGAACCGATTTTTGTTAATGACCATGTTTGCAAAGGTCATGCAGAAATATGGAGTTACTCACGTCTCTCCTAGCTTTATCACCACAAACAATGTGGGCAGTGGAGTTATCAAATCGTGGCTTGAAAAGAATCCTTGAAAGGACCATAGGTTGAATAAAACCGTTGCCTTCCTGATCGGACAACTAGATGATGCACTATGGGCCTTCCGCGCACAGCTTAGACAAAAAAACCCATCGGTGTGTATCCTTACAGCTTGTGTATTGGAAAGGATGTCATCTTCGATCGAGCTTAGACGCACAAAGCCTACTGGGCCTTTAAGCAAGCAAAACTTCGATCTATAATTACGGAGTGATCACTGGAAGTTCAACTCAATGAACTTAAGATGAACTTCTTGATCATGCCTATGAGAAACTCTTTGATCTATCGCCAAAACCAAAGAGGGCTCATGACTCAAGATCAAAAAACGTGTTTTCACACATTGGGTGAACGAGTCTCCTCTTTAATTCAAGATTAACAGATTTCTTCGGGCAGACTAAAATCCCGTTGGAATGACCTTTTCACCATCACTAGAGTATTTCCCTTACGGCACTGTTGAGCTTTTCTCATAGCCAACGGGACGAAATTTCAAAGGAAATATGGATCCGCGGTCAAGCTATACTTTGGAGGGAAATGTACCCTACTTGGTAGTTCCAGAATCTCCAAAAACTTTCCCCTAAGTGATATAAATCCTTGTGTGGGTCAAGCATCTGGGACCTCTAAACAAGCGCTTCGTTTAAACACCCCTGGGATGGCACCCCATGACTTATCCCGTAAGTTGTATAATAAGTGGTGTTGTTGTGTAAGATAAACTTGATCTTTTCTATTACCCGTGTTTCATGTTGCTTTGTATTGGTTTACTTGTACTCCGGATTGCCCGGATTGTGAAGACTTCTCAGTTTTGTCAAAAGTTTCATCAAGAGTTTCACCTCTCCTCAGCTTTCATTTGGATTCCGATAGCCAAATCTTATCGAACTAACGTTTTTCATCTTTTGGCATATCCTCATAAATGACTTAGGATTAATGTATATTACCCTTCAAAAACATCGAGGACGATGTTTCGTTCTAGTTTGGGGGGGTATCTCGATTTGATTGTTTCCCTGCAGCATTAAGCATATGTTACCACCGTAATCCCGTTTTTACCACCATAAAATACCAAAAAAATGAAAAAATTGAAAATTTTTCTGAAATAATATAATAAGTGGTTCTGTCGCAGTTTTGCTTTTCTTTTGGGTAGATTAAGAATAATGTTTGAATCTTGACTAGGGCGCTATGCGTAGAGATTGTTGTTGATTTTTTGTTGAGCCCTAGCTAGTTCCCTTTAGGCCAAGCTTTCCCGAATTTATTGTTTGAATTAATTTTATAAGGTGTAGACCACGAGAGCAATGTAGAGTTAACAGCTTCAAGTTTATCATTGTGCCAAGCAAGATTCGTCTAAAAAACTTTACAAGGTAACTTGTGGTTTTCTCTCCCGTGAATTTCTAATCACCATAATCATACCGTACTCAATTTAATTCAACCTAAGTCAATCGATGTTTTCAGAAAAGCTTCAACATTTGTAACTTGAGTTTTCAATAAGCAAGATTTGTAGTGATTTAAAAGATAAAATGCCAATAGAAGCCATGATTGAAATGTGAATGCAAAATGCATGTCTAGATGAAATTTTGCCCAATGAAGCATGCAGTGATGTATGGGAGCAAGTAAAGACTTGTGTACGCGTGATATTCACACTCCAGCTAGCAATCGCGAGGTGGGGTTTTTTCAAACTAGAGTCTTTTAATTAGGGATTTGGTCTTTCTGTGTCGTCGATATCTCAGCTTGGAAGAAAAGGTCTAGGGTGAGAGGGTTCATACTAAGCACAAATTCTTAAGCCATATTAGGAAGAGGTTGTTGATGTGATTTCCTCCATACTAGCTGCAACGGGGTTGGGTTTTCAAATCAAGAACATCGGTCGGTGGTCGTCGATTATCCTACTCCGTTTACCACGACGGTAGGGGTTCATACGAAGCAACGCCATTCCAAAAACTTTAAGAATTTAATGATTAAGATGTTGAATATGTTGCAAAAAGTTTTCTAAAGTTTAAATCTCGAAATCTAGTTACGATAGTCTTAATAAGTTGTTGATTTGAGTCATGATTCTTTTTTGAATTAGGGACTATGAGAATAAGTTGGTCTATGGTTAATATTAAAATGAGTTACACACATTCAATCGTATATCTAAGTTGGGAGTGAATATTCCAACAAGTCATAAGTATGAGGGCTATAAATATAAAGCTTTTTTATATCGACAATGATTCTTGTTAAATTGCTTAGCTTGGAACTTGTGAAAAATCTTGAGGACAGATATGAATTTATCCGTCAGGACATCCGTAGATCAACTCTACGGCGCTTCTCATTCCTATCGATCCTTAGTTTTAATAAATAAGAAGTCAAACTTATTTGTAAATAAAATGAGAAAAATCCAAAACATCATTAGTTGTAGTTAGTGTAAATTCAGAAAATGGTGAAAACGGGGCTTACGTGTTTACTTCATAACATTGCGTGGAGGACACGCAAATACTTAGTTTGGGGATTTGATAAGACGTGCTTAATTAAACATATTCTATACCTTCAAAAACTGATCTTAATGTCCAAAAACAGGACAAAAACTGCCATAATATATTCTTTGTTTTGCATTTGTATTGTGCCGGAAGTGGATATCATCAAACGACTCAGAAAACCAAGCCAAAATGACAAAACTGAGCCTGGATTGGAAAAGATCTAGTGCAAAATCAAGGCAAAGTCAAAAAAACGACAAAGGTCAGAGTCAATACTGAAGAATCGGCAGCAAACCGGTAGCCAGAACTGAATGAATACTATTGATGCAATCTATAACCCATTCTGTTGGGCCGGAAAACCTATAGTCTAATTATGAAGATGTGAAGACCAAATGGCACTCGATCATTTACATAGCCCATTTGTGTGCAAGTGACAAAGGACTGTGAAGACTTTGAAGGCCCAATCCTAATAGCCCAGTTACAGCCTCAATCTCAGCCATTGTACAACAAAACCCACTTCATAACACTTATTGGGCTTGACAAATAAGCCCAATAACCAACCTAACCTCTATTGGCCCAAACCAAAACCAGTGGGCCCATACCAAACCAAATGCCACAATACTCTTATTATAAAACTCAAGGACCAAAAATGTAAATTTAAACTTTGTTTTATAATTAAAAATGAAAATAAAATAAAGAAAGGGGCCAAAATATGCAAGTTTTGAAAGTTGTTTTATATGTAGAAACAAAAGAATATATAACACAAGGGCTAAATTGCTCAATTTCAAAATCCCTTTTATTCCTTTTAGTTTTATATAACGCCGAGGACCATTTATGCAATTACCTTAAACCTTTCTTTATTTCTTTTATAAAACGGAGGGGCTAATTCTGTCACTTTCTAAACTTGGGCTTTAAAAAGGAAGTGAAAAGAGAAAGAAACATGAGGGGCCATAATTGCCTCTTCCCCAAAACTCTCATTTAAACCTGCAACCCACCCCCTGTACACTCCCGTACCCGCCAAAACCCAAACAGCCATTTCCCACGGTTTTTCTTGCCAAACCACCTCCCTAAGTAATTCCAGTCACCCTCAACCTTTCCCACTCAAACCCCATCCCTATAAACCCTCTCCCTGGGCAAATCAACAACACCGAAGCAAACATCAATGTGAGATGAGAGAAAAAGCCAAAAAAGGAAGGTTGGAAATTGCATCAAGAGTGTTGTAACTCTTTCACAACAGCTCATCCCAACACAAAGAGAACGGAAGAGGCCTCGCTATAAAAGAGAGAGACAACCGCAAGAAAAAAAAATCCGTTTTTTTTTTACTTTTCTTAGTTTAAAAACTTACTTAAGCTTGCTTTATATTTGTTGTACTCAGTTTCTTTTTAAAGTTCTTATTGTAATACTTTCAGTTTCAATACAAGTTAAGAGCTTTTGTGATATTGCTTGTCTATTAGAAACTATCATTTGCGCTGTTTAAATCCTGTTTTATATTGTTTAAGAGTGTGTTATAAAGTGGATGAGTATCACTTATACACCCTAATTTCTTAGGCTTTTTTTCACCAAAGATAAGTAAAAAATTCGAATTTTTATAAAATTAAGGGGAGTGTTTGTTTTAGTCCCCAACATGGGGTCATTTTGGGTTTTGGTATGGGTCAAGCATTCAATCAGCCATACCTTTGGTCTAGAGACCTTTGTTGTGATGGTTTATTAAGCCTCTTTAAATCAACAATTCTTAGTTTTAAAAATTAGTTTTAAGGTCCTTTTATGTTCTGTATCATAATTTGAAATAAGCATTAATTGAGTTAAGTGCTCATGCTGCATATGCAGATTAAGCACACCATTGTGGTCTGCTCTTTGTCTGTTGTTTCTAGACAATAAATCCAAACCCCTTGTGCTTTCCTTTGGCTGGACCAAGTATAAGTCAAAACTTTGGCTTTGCAAACTCTTTTTAAGAACTCCATTTTCAAGGCCCCAACATCAGCAGCCTTTCTTAACTATAAGGGCTCAAATTAGAATAGCTCATTTTGCCTCATTATTAATTGTTCTTGGTTTTGGTTTGGCTATATAAGCTTTTGTTAACGTGCTTATTGCATAAGCTCAAAAAAGCTCCTTAAGCTCACTTGTTGAACGCTCTGTGCTGAGCACCAAATCTAGCCCACTATTTCTAGCTTTTTTAACCTTAAGCGTATAGGATCTTTTGGCTCTTTAATCATAGACTTAATAGGTCTCAGGCCTCTTAGTTTAGCAGCTTATATCCTCTTAGTTAGCTTCTTTAGCATTATAGCCTTAATTATAGCTTAAAAGTTCACTATTTCTGTTTTTTTTTAACTGTTAGAATAAGCTTATTTTAATTTTGCTTTCTCGGCTTATTTTGTGACCCAGAGACTTAAACATTAGGCCCCCACCCCCCCCCACCATCTTGCCTTAGTTAACTTATTCCTTAGTTTTCTAGCTTCTTTTGTAGCTTTAAACTTCTCAAAGAAAAAGCAAAATAAGCTCATAAGTCTTATAAGTTTTGTCAGTCCCAAAAGCTCCATTTTTAGCTTAATTTAGTCCATACTGCTCTTATACTCCTTTATTGAAATATGTTCTCACGAAGTTCCCGCTTTACAACTGTGCTTCTTTAGCTCTTTTTGCTAATAAGCACTTTGGACCCCATCCTTGCTTCGTGTGGTACACTTCAGGACCATTGTGTAATTTTCTCTTAAATTACAATTGTTAGTCCCTGTTGGTTAGTTTAGCCTGTTACCCCGTTTTATCCATTTCATGTTTAGTCCCATAGTAGTTAACCACAGAGTAGTTTATTTATTTAAATAATTAAGTTAGGTTAAAATCTAATTAGTTTAATTACTTTTTAAATAAACAGTAAACAATTTGGGCCTTTTTATTTTTCGAATTGTTAACTTTTTCTTTATTAATTTTATTTTTTCAGAGTTTTTATAACTTTTATTTTTTGTCTTTTTAATTTTCTAGTTTAATTAATAATAATCTTCTAAAATTTCATAACAAATCCCAAAAATTAATTAAAAAAATAATTTTTTCTTTTTTACAAATTTCTTTTGTCATTTAGTGTCTAGGTAAAAATATAAAATTTAGTGTAGGCTTAATTTTTCTTAAATTCGGTTTTAGACCCTGTTTTTACCGGGTGCGTTTTACGTTTCTTTTCGTTTTTGCATTCAACGACCTCCGTTTTAGTTTCTAGTTTTCTTTATTTTTCAAGTTAAGTTAATTAGAATTTAATTTGGATTTTTAAGTTATAATTTAGCATTTTATTTTTCTTATTTTTATATTTAGGTTTCCCGATACCTGATTCTGTCCCCGTATTTTAGTATAAATTTAATTTAGGATTTCCCTTATACCTAATTTTGTTTCCGTAGTTTTTAGAGATACCCATTTCCTTTGCTTGTTTTCCCGTAGATTAAATTAGGTTTTATTTAATTAATTTTAGTTGTAATTATATCAGTGTTTCCATCATATATTCTCCATCATTCATTTTCTCATCAAACCAGGATAAATTTCAATTGCAGCCTCGTTGGGACATACGACCCGGGAATATCTCTTCCGGAATCTTTTTATCATTGATTCTTACTTGTGTATTTTAAGTGTATACTATCAACGAATCACTCATCATCACTTGCAATAGGAATTTTAGTATTGTATATAAGTATAAATTTTGGTTTTGAGTTTGGGTTTGATTCTATCAATTTTTCTTTCGACTCGACTTCTAGGGCTTTTTACTAAACTTTACATGTTTGTTTCGTTAAAGTGACCCTTGTAAAAAATTTAAAACAAACGAATTTATCCCCCGGAAAGTTTTTTGTGAAACTTATTATTTTCTTATGTGAGTGTACAATATCCTTAAATTGATTTAGTCTGATAATTTTTTTCTAAGTTCTTATTTTCAAGCTTAGGTCTTGACATAATTTACCATTCTTCAATTACTTCTTACCTTTTTCTAAGCTGATATTTATCTTTTAATTCTATTGCTTATTTTTAAATTCTATTTTAGCTTGTTTTAGAGTTTTATTTTTAGCCATGACTTTTAGTCCTAATTTGCATAGTCTACTATATTCACTATCTAAGTTGTAGAAACTAGAAGGGGGGGGAGGGGTTGAATAGTTTTACCGGTTAATTAGCGTTTTAAAAGTTTGCTTATGACTTGTTTGCATTCGAGATGTATGTCAATCAACGCCATTAATTTGAATCTACAACTAAAACTATCTAATAATGAATTAATAAGGTAAGAGAAAAAGAAGAATACGATCAAACCAAGGACACCGGAGATATATAGTGGTTCAGCAACGAAGTCATACTCTTCGTTTTCCTGCTCACTCCACGAGCACTCCACCGAGATTTTCTCTCTGTAACCAAGATCCTTTAGGCGGATGGAAAAACCGTTCACAGTCGACATTACGTTCTTTTCTGACATAAGTAGATGTCGAGTCCTAATCTTAGCTAGAACCAATTCTAATGACTTCTCTAAGTCTTTCTAAACTCACAATATCTACACTCTTGGATTTGACACAAATCAAATCACACCAATATCAATCTACACTTGGATCTACACTGATCAATTAATTACAACAAGACAAAATAAATCTAATGAATGTTTGTGATCTTGAGAAGAGAAGAGAGAAGATCTCATGATTAACCAATTCGTATGTAGAAGAATACGATTGTTTCTTCTCTTTTGCACTTGATTAGTAAGGTGAAGAATGGAGGAAGAAGAACTATTAATCACTTGAAATAAAATCAAGGTATGTTAGTGATAAAGATATGTGTTTTAGGAAAGAAAGGAAGAAGAGAGAAACTAGATCTGATAGCATTTTTGGCAATAAGGAAGTCTTATTTTGAAACATTATGGGTGGACCCAGTTAGTATTTATAGGGGATAAATAAGTAGCGTTGTGGTGCTCGGGTCCCAACGGCCCCCTTATATATAAGGGGCCGCACTAGATCCGCTCCCTTTTTTGTCGCCTTTTGTGGTGAAGGTTGTATTGTATCTTGTTATGGAACCTTCCATTTTGAGAGAGGAAATTTGACATTCAAAATTTTATGTTTTGAATAAAAACATTTATATTAATTATTAAAACTAATTTGTTTTTTATATTTTTATAAAAACCTTTTTGTGGAAGTTAAGATTTAAGAAAAAAATTATTTTCTTGATCTCTTAATCATGTTTATGATTTTATATCATACCTTAAGTGGACTAATCATAGGAAAATAGGAACTTATGGATTCTTAATTTATAAACGTGTAATTTTATCGTAAAGTTTTCACATTTTGTTATATATCAAAACATTGAGAGTTCGAAAAATATAAATAACGTTTTCGGACATTATTTGTTTTTAGAATTTCCCTTTTTTGGTGATGACCAAAATATAACTATTTAGTATAAAAATTAAAAGTTTTTTAAAATCTATTAATGAGTTTAATTCTACTTCTCCCTTGTCGAATCCAAAAAGGTGATCGTTCGAGTTGAGTAAAGAGAGAAGTCGACGATTTTTAAAAAATGATCCCCCTTTGATGTAAGCTCCCTTGTTCGGTGGCACCAAGGGATCGATTTACGATAATTGTTTGCTACAAGACTAGAGTTAGAGGTACTAAGAGAAACAGCATAGCATGACAAACTATTTAAGGACTTCAATCACACTTTAGAAGCATAAACTAAAGTTCATTCAAATGCAATATAAAGAAAAAAATCCTTAGTCACAAGGACATATTGAGGAATACAAGCTTACATAATATAAGGTACAATACATAACATAACTATTGGGTCATCTAATGAGAGTAGATATTAGAATGGATTCTTGACTTCAAAGAAGATTATGTCAAGGAGATTTGGTAGTGATGGTATGACGAGAAAAAGAGTAGGAGGGACCAATTAGAGAGATTTAAGTCGTTAAGGTCATCTTTTAAAGTATTGAATGCTTTATTCGAGTACCCAAGCACACTGATAATAAGTCCTAGGTGAAAAGTTCGACTTAGTCATGGAAAGGAGGGTGAAGTGGAGGTGTAGAGAAGTGTTGATATGACATGTAATTCGATTGCATGGTTGGATGTTGATATCAGAAGATGTTAAGGTGTAGGAAGTCATGCAAAACGGCATTTCTATAAGATTTATGGTCAATAGAAAGTGTGTGGGTGTAAGAAGTGGATGTGAGATTTGGTGATCGGGTGTGAGGGTGGCCCTAACTGTGTATCAAGCGATTTAAGGATTGTTGGAGATGTAGGTAGGAGAGTGATTTGGACGATAAAGAGGTGAGTATGTATGTATAGGAGTGTGTCTCAAGAATCAATGATTGATTATGAGACATATCACCATTTCGTTTCTGGAGAGAAGGACATATTTGATGGTGATAAGATAGTGGTGAATGAGTGTAAATGTTTATATAGGCGTGTATTTGGCAAAGCATGATTATGCAGTATTGAGTGTAAGATGTGTTTTGATGATAAGGGATAATGACAGCTTTATGACGTGGTTTGGTCAAGTTCAGAAAAGAGGAAAATGACAGTAAAGAAACATGTTTGTTGTAGGCGGGTCCCTTAACGTTAGGCAGGTACCTATATATCAGGGCCGACCCATCATTTATGGGGCGTTTTCTGGGTTTTTAAAATTTTTCAGAAATCTAGTCTTTTTTGTTTACATTTTTAAAACAGGGTTGGAAGGTGTGAGTTATATCTCATTTCATCAAGAATCATACAATTATCAAAGACTATATAAAAAGAGATCATGCATAAGATCAAAGTAGAATCATACGGTAATTCATAAGTGCATTAACAGGGAGGATCCTTCTATCGCCTCCCCTCTTTAGATCTCTCTCCCTGCCCCCATCCCCCTCCCCCCCCTACTCCCAATAGGAACAACTCCTAGCCTCCGCGCCCCCCTTTAGAAGTGCCATAATCCCTCCTCACCCACTCCACCTCACTCCTGTTACCAAATACATTCCACAAGCCAAGACAACTCAACATCGAGACACCCCTAGCTCTCGAGCTTCACTCATCCGTCTCCTTATTTGTAGGAACTATGTAGACGGGCATGGATTGGACAGATGAATGGGATCGAACACATCGGTTTCACATCGGATCCCCAACTAATATGGTTTTGTATTTTGGCCATTCTCAGGGGGAGATGAGGGTTTGGTGGTTGATAATTGTGTTTATATAGGTCGACTTAAAATGATTTCCATATGCGTACTTGGTGCTCTAGGTTGATATTTGATACTTTCGATTCTTTTAAATAGAAAGTATGCGAAAATTATATGGAGTGCTAGTCTAGGTATTGTTTGGAATCATTTGATGATTATTGGAGTGTTTGATTTTGTGTGGAGAAGTTCGTTCTTTCTAAAACTCATTTCACTAAATTTAAAGAAATGTATTTTCGTGAAGGTGTTCCCATCCCATAAATCTATGTCTAGTGTGTGTATTTTGTGTTCTAATATGTAACGAATGTTAGCGGTACGATTTAACTCGACCTAATAAAATCGTAAGAGTTAATTTCAAACGACTTAGTTTGAATTTGGCTCAACCAAACAATGTCAAAAAATAATATGAATTATGCATCTCAAAATTTGTTGATGAGTCATTATGCTATGTGTTTGAAAACGTTTTTGGGTTGTATTAAACAATGCAAAAAACAACAAATTTTTATGTGTTCCTTTAACGTGATAGTGATTTTGGTAAAATGAAATTGAGGGTTTTGGTTCTTTTAAAAAGAAATAATTTTTTTCGACGAACCTATCAATGTATGCAAAATCCTATATCTACGGGAAACATTTTAGTTATACATTGTATCCTGATTATTCCAAGTGGTCTTTTAATTGAAACAATTTGAAAATTAAAAGAATGATAAATACCCAATTTTAATTTTTGGTGTTCATCATGAACCCTAGACTCAAAATGAAAGAAATGGTTGAAATGACTTACAATTGATGATCTTAGAGATGTTAGGAATGATTATTGATGTTGATTTGATCTTCAATTTAAGTTTTAATGGTCGATTTTGAGTTTTTGGTGGATTTGGGGTTGTGTTCGTCAATGGCCGCTGGTAAGGGGGTGTTTGTTTTTGTGTTTTGAAAATTTTGGTTTCAGGTGTACATATTTCGTTTTCTCTGATGGCGGTCCCATATCTCCTGGCGGTCCCTTATATATAAGGGGGCCGCCTATATGGGGGCCGCCCGCAGGCAGTGATTTCTGACTTTGTTTTGACAAAAATTTGACTAGGAGGAGTGACAATTTAACTTGCATTTCGCAATTTAAATGTGTTTAAAGTACTTCGGATGAAGTATTTAAGTTGTCACGACACGGAATGGAACACGGACTAGAATTGAGACAGAAGAAAGAGATGCGTACTTAATATGATTTATGGAATGTGTTCCATCATTCCTAAACCAAGACGTAGATAGTTAAACGATTCACGTTTAAGGGGTTTAGTGAGAATGTCGGCAATGTTGTCGACGGACGGTACTTTTTCGATAGATATATGTCCTTTTTGAACATTATCACGGAGGAAGTGGTGACGAATTTCGATGTGTTTGGTACGAGAGTGTTGCACCGGGTTTTTGCTAAGGTCAATCGCGCCTTTATTGTCGCACATGATGGGAACGTCGTCGAGTCGTACGTCGTAGTCGATGAGAGCTTGTTTCATCCATAGTGCTTGTTGACATGCCTTTCCGGCGCTTACGTATTCGGCTTCGGTAGTGGATATAGCAAGAGCGGTTTGTTTCTTCGAGAACCAAGATGTCAAACAACATCCCACGAACGTACAAATACCGCTAGTGCTCTTTCGGTCCACATAATCTCCCGCATGATCAGAGTCGGCATATACTACGGTTTCTATGCCGGTCCCCTTAGGATACCATAATCCTAAGTGTGTAGTGCCTTTAATGTATCGGAAGATACGTTTAACCGCTTCTAGGTGAGAGGTTTTGGGAGCCTCTTGGAAGCGGGCACAAAGGCAGACACTAAACATGATATCGGGCCTACTTGCCGTTAGGTATAATAAACTACCTATCATGCCTCGATACTTGGTACTATCTACCGACTCACACTCTTCATCTTTCGTGAGTTTAGTATCGGAGGACATGGGGGTTTTCATTGGTTTAGAATCTTCTAGACCAAATTTCTTAAGCATTTCTTTAATATACTTAGATTGATTAAAGAAAATACCATCTTCCATTTGTTTAATTTGTAATCCAAGGAAGAAGTTAAGTTCACCCATCATGCTCATCTCGAACTCGTCATGCATGATTTTGGCAAATTCATCACACATGTCTTGACAAGTCGAACCGAATATAATGTCATCGACATATATTTGAACAATGATGAGATTTGAACTTTTCTTCTTAGTAAAAAGAGTGTTATCTACCATTCCTATTTTATATTCATGTTTAATAAGAAAAGCTTTTAATCTATCATACCAAGCTTTGGGTGCTTGTTTAAGACCATATAAAGCTTTCTTTATTTTATAAACATGATCCGGTTTTTCGAAATCAATGAATCCCGGAGGTTGTACCACATATACCTCCTCATTGATAAAACCCTTCAGGAATGCACTTTTTACATGCATTTGGAATAATTTGAAATCTAAGGCGCAAGCATAGGCTAATAATATCCTAATAGATTCAAGTCTAGCAACCGGGGCATAAGTTTCATCATAATTGATGCCTTCTTATTGGTTTTAGCCTTGAACAACTAACCTAGCCTTATTTCGAGAAACAATACCATTCTCGTCTAACTTATTTCTAAATACCCACTTAGTTCCTATAATTATCATATTCTTAGGTTGCGGAACTAACTCCCAAACGTCGTTAGCAATGAATTGATTTAATTCTTCTTGCATGGTGACTATCCAACTTTCATCTTCTAATGCCTCATTCACATTCTTAGGTTCTATAGTTGATATAAAACAAAAGAAGTTACTTTGGTTTTGGGCTTGTGACCTAAGGGTTATTTGGTTAAGATTTCCGATGAAATTTTCTAATAGGTGGTTCCTAGATTCCTTGATGTTGACTACTTTATCAATTTCTAAAGTTTCATCCACAGTATCATTTTCTAGGTTTTTCTTTTCGGTGACCTTAATTGCTTCTTCCTCATCTAAGTCATCATCCATCAAGGGTGATGTCGTAGAGGGTGGAGGAGTTTCATCGAATGTCACGTTAAGTGATTCTTCGACTTTCCTAGTGTGTTTGTTTAGGATGATGTAGGCTTTACTATTTTGAGAATATCCTAAAAAGACACCTTCGTATGACTTTGGGTCAAACTTGGTAAGGTAGTATTTTGTGTTCAAAATGAAGCATTTGCTTCCAAACACTCTAAAATAATCTAGTGTAGGTTATCTACCTCTTAAGAGCTCATAAGGTGTTTTTCCTAGAATGGCTCTAATGAGAATTCGGTTGAGAATGTATGTTGAAGTATCTACAGCATTACACCAAAACTTTTGTAGTAATGATTGCTCGTTCAACATGGTTCTACTCATTTCCTGAAGTGTCCTATTTTTCCTTTCAACCACACCATTTGATTGAAGAGTTCGTAGAGCCAAAAAGTTATGAGTAATACCATTGGCATTAGAAAACTCTCCAAATTGCACTTCATTATCAAATTCTTTACCATGGTCGATTCTTATTGACACTATTATACATCCTAATTGGTTTTGGATTTTCTTAATAAATATTTCGAATTGATTGAGAGCTTCGGTTTTATCCTTAAGAAATCTAGTCCAAGTGTACCTAGAGTAGTCATCTACTATGACTAGGGTGTAACGGTTTCCTTCGTAACTCTGTACGGCGGATAGACCGAAGAGATCCATATGGAGAAGTTCTAAGGATCTAGTTGTTGAGACTACATTCTTAGCTTTGATACTAGCGTGAGCTTGTTTTCCCATTTTGCAAGCATCACAAAAGTGTTGATCAAACTTAAGCTTAGGTAAGTTTCTAACTAAATACTTAGAGGCCAACGATTGAATGAGACGCATATTTGCGTGTCCTAATCTCCTATGCTACAAGGTGGAATTTTCATCAATTGTTGTTAGACAAATTTTATCCTTAGGCTTATTTCCTAATTTCATCACATATAAGCCTTTTTTCTAATACCTCTACCTATGACTTTACCGTTCTTAGTGATTTCACTATCATGTTTAAAGAAAGTTACTCTATACTTATTATCACATATTTGTCCTATACTTAGCAAATTAAATCCTAAGTTATCAACATGTTCTACATTGTCTATTTTGAGAGAGTCATTAGAAATCATACCTTTGCTAATGATGTTACCGCGAAGACTACTACCAAAAATGTCATTACCTCCATTATATGCCTTGTAGGTGGAGAAAAGATTTCGGTTGCCCGTCATATGTTTAGAGAATCTGCCATCCTTGATCCATTCATCGGGCTCCAAGTCGACTCCAAGGCATATCTATTTATATAAGACAATAACTCAAACATTTGGTACCCAATATCTCATGGGTCCAAAGTTGTTAGTGCCAAGCATCCCTTGCATTTGATGCAATTGGTTAGGATGTGAGAATGGAAGACACATTTCCCATGGCATGTAACTTTGACATAGAAAGTTGTTCAAAGTTACGGGAAATCCATGGGGTTGGTTTTGTCGACCAACAGGTCTTTTAGGTTGCGGTGTTTTAGGACGAGAATAATTTTTATTGACTCTTCTAGGAGGTAGAGTTTTAGATCTAGAATTAGGTTTCAAAAATCCAACTCCGGGTTTTGAAAATGGCTTATAGAATTGTTTAACTTCATTGTCACTAGCAATAGGAACTTTGACTTTGTTTACAATTATGTGTTTTGGTCTAGGACCCAAAATAGATTTTTGAAAAGAAATAGTTTTCTCAGATCCAGGTGTTACTGGCGGCGGTCCCATATTTATTTTGGGGGCCGCCGGATCATTAAGGGGGCCGCCCATAATTATGGGACCTCCATCAGAACTCGCATTTTTTTGAGCTTTCACAAATTTTATTTTCTTAGTTCCACTAGATGATGCTTTAAATTAATTAAACCGTAAACCTAATTTATCACCGGAAGGTTTTTGATTACTTAACATTTCATTCAAGCAATGTGTACTCTTTTCAAATTTGTTTAATCTAGTGGATTCATCCTTGAGCTTTTCATTCTCAATTTTAAGTACATGACACTTTGCACAATCGAGATCAACTCCCTTGTTTTTCTCGAGTGTGGACAATTTATCTTTTAATTCTCTAAGCTCATTTTCTAGACTGTTTCTAGTAGCTTTTAACCTTTTGTTTTTGGTGATTATCTTTAGACTCATTTTTCATAACTTATCATATTCGTTGTCTAAAGCTATATCATCAATTGATGAGTTTTCATCACTAAAGTAGGAGGATTCGGAACATACCTCATTTGGTGCTTGAGCTACAAGACATGTCTCGTCTTGGATCTTGTCATCATTCTCTTCACCGCTATCGCTCCAAGAACCTCCAACAAATGCTCTTTGGTTCTTGTCTCTCGGTGGTTTTGGACATTCTTTAATAAAATGATTTGGATCTCCGCATCTAAAGCAATTCCTTTTACTTTTACCGTTTTTGTCATCTCGGCTTTTTTGAAAGGTCTTTTTGTCGTTCCGAGGTTGTCTTATGAATCTACCTCTTCTCTTAAAGAACTTCTTGAAGTCTCTTACCGCCATGGCGTACTCTTCGTCTTCACTACCGGAAGTCGAACACTCTTCATCACTAGATTCTTTCTTAGCCTTTAAAGCAAGAGATTTCCTTTCAACCTTTGCTTTGATTATTTCAGAATCTTTCTTGATGATCATCTCATGGACTTTGAGGTTTCCAATACGGTCATCAAGAGATGGTGATGTTAAGTCTTTTGATTCTTCAATCGCCATGACTTTTGATCTCCATTTAGGATGTAGAGCCCTAAGAAACTTCCTTATGTAGTTCTTGCTAGAGTAACCTTCATCAAGAGCTTTAAGACTAGTAATAATAGTATTAAATCTAGCAAAATGCACTATCTATAGATTCATCTTCGGAAATGACGAATTGTTCATATTGTTGAACCAAGAGGTCGATATTATTATCTTTGACTTGGTTATTACCTTTATGGGTGATTAACAAAGTTTTCCAAATTTCTTTTGCCGTATTGCACATGAAAATTCGTTCATATTCTTTTCTAGGCAAAACATTGTAAATAACCATTTTGGCTTCATTGTTTTTCGCAAGCCTTCTTTTAAGATCATCAGTTTGATTTTCAAAAGGGACAACCTCATCAAGTTTGGTTTATGGATTTTGAATAATAGGTTGAAAATTACCATTTGTAATAACATGCCAAAGATCTAGATCTTTTGATTGACCATTATTTTTGGTCCTCGTGAATCTATTTTTCCAGTAAATTTAAATCTATCACTTTCAAAAGGTGGTGGTCTTTGCATAGATTGCAACTTCATGATATTGATCGAAATCCATAGATCGATCCAAGCTTTAAAATACTATATATTTTTAAAACTTAAGTGACCTGGGCTCCTTGATTACCAATTGTAAGAAAACTAGAAGGGGGGGGATGGGTGGGTTTGAATAGTTTACAATTAAATTAGTCGTTTCAAAACTTTTACTTGAAAATATTCTTGACCCTTGCCCAGTTTCCCCCCCTTTTGTTCACCATGTCATCATTCACAATATGAATCACAACTAAGATAACTAATGAAATGAACTAAAGCAAACACAATAACACAATATAGAGATTAGAGTAAAGAAATGATTCTAACAAGACACCAAAGAGTTTATAGTGGTTTTTTTTTGAATTAAGCACCATCTTCGTTTTCCTACTCCCCTCCCGAAGTACTCCAACTTTGAGATATTTCACTATGTCAACGAGCTCCCTTTAGGCGAAGAAACCCCGTTTACATGTCGCTTACTTTCTTTTCCGACACTAAGCTAGATGTCGAGTTCTAATCTTAGCTAGAACCAATCTAAGACTTCTCTAAATCTTTGTACACTCACAAGATATATACCCTTGGATTGACACACAATCCAAATCACACCAATATACAATCTACACTATTGGATCTACACACAATCCAATCTACACAACTACACAAAGTAAATGTAATGAAGATATGTGATCTTGAGAAGGAAGAGAAAGATCACTTGATAACAAATCGTATGTAGAAGAATACGATTGTTCTTCTCTTGCACTTGATTAGAAGAAGAGGGGAGGAAGAAAGAATTACTCACTTGAAACAAGATTAAGGTATGTTAGTGATCAAGTTATGTGTTTTAGAAAGAAAGAAAAAAGAGAGAAAAGTGGATCTGAAAAAATTCGTGGCAAGAGGTTGTGTTTTTCAGATGGGGTGGCCCAGTATTTATAGAGGACAAAAAAAGAGCCGTTGCTGACGGCGGTCCCTTATATATAAGGGGGCCGCCGTAGACTACGCTCCTCTTTTTGTCTTTTTGTGTGGAATGTGTTATCTGATTTAGAACCTTCCATTTTGGAGGGAAAAATCTGATTTTAAATTTATTAATTTAATAATACATTTCATTTATAAATAAATATTTTGTTTTTATATTTATAAAATCATTTTTGTAGAAATGTAAGGTTTAAAAAAATATTTTGTTAATCACTAATCATGTTTAATAATTTGTTTATCCATACCATAAGTGATTAACTTTAGAAATAGAATTTTATGATTAGTAATTTATTAACGTTTATTTTTATCGTAAACGGTTTCACATTTTGCTATTATCAAAACATCGAGAGATCGAAAAATATAAATAACGTTTTTAGACATTATTTGTATTAACAAACTAGTCTCCGAGAAATCTAATAAGTCAGATGCTTATTAGAATTCATATCAAATAAGTATCTATGATTTCAATATCACTATTGTTAAAAATGCTTAAAGTTCAAAAATAAGCATTGCATTTTAAGCATTTTAAGGAAAGACTTGTGATATCATTCTAATTTTGTGTTGTCTTATGTTGATAGAATGCCTCCTAAAAGGACATAAACATCTGCAGCACCAGCAATGACTCAAGCTGCCATCAGGCAACTAGTTGCTCATAGTGTTGCCACAGCTCTGGAAACACAAGCAGCAACAATGGCAAGTACTAACAATCCCAATAGGAACACCAGACCAAGAGAAACTCCTGTAGCAAAAAGGGGACTCTATAAGGAATTCATAAGCTGTCAACCTTTCTACTTCAATGGTATGGAAGGAGCAGTTGGCCTCATTCGCTGGTTCAAACGGACTGAATCAGTATTTTCTCGTAGCAACTGTGTTGAGGAAAACAAAGTGACGTTTGCAACTGGTACCCTAACTGTTGATGCCTTGTCCTGGTGGAATGCATACGCCCAACCTATGAGAATAGAATTAGCCAACAAGATCACCTGGACCGAATTGAAAAGGCTCTTGAAAAATAAGTATTGTCCTCAAACGGAAGTCAAGAAAATGGAAGATGAATTTTACAATCTAACTGTAAAGGGAAATGATCTCAAGACATATGTGAGAAGATTCTAGGAATTGGCAACCTTATGTCCTACTATGGTGCCAGATTCTGAGAAAATGATGGAAGTTTTCATCGGGGGATTGCCTTGAAGTATTAAGGGGAATGTTACTGCCTCTAAACCTCAAACTCTAGAGGAAGCCATTAACATAGCCCAGAGGCTAATGGATCAGGTAACAAGGCAAGATTCGTTGCAAGGAACCAATGATCACAAACGAAAGTTTGATGATAGCTGAAACACCAACCATAACAACTACCGTAGTAACAATAGCAACCGCAACAATGATTACCGCCAACAGCAGAGTAGAAGGCAGGAAACCTTCAGGTCTTATGTTGCCACTCTAGCTGAGAACAGTAGGTATGCTAGAAACCTCCCATTGTGTAGAAGATGTGTTCTACATCATACAGGACCTTGCACTGTCAAGTGTAATACTTGCAACAAGGTGGGTCATCTGACTAGGAACTGCAGAAACAAAGGACCAGCTACTGGAAGCAATTAGCAACCAGTATCGGTAATTTGTCATGCCTGTGGAGGAAAAGGACATTATGCAAATTAGTGCCAAAATACCACCAACAACAATGCCCAGGGAAGAGCATACATGCTAAGGGATAGGAATGCTCACCAAAACCCAAACGTAGTCACGGGTATGTTCTTTCTAAACCAGCATTTAGCTAGAGTATTATTCAATTCTGGAGCTGATAAAAGCTTTGTATCCATATCTCTTGCCTCTATGCTAAATATTCCACCCATTACAATATATACCTTTTACAATATCGAAATGGTTGATGGAAACCTAGTAAGCACAAACACCATTATTCAGGGTGTAACTCTGACCTTGTTAAATCAACCTTTCAAAATTGATCTTATGCCAATCAAACTTGGTAGTTTCAACGTCGTCATTGGTATAGATTGGTTGTCCAAGTATCATGCTAAAATTCTCTGTGACGAGAAAGTCGTCCACATCCCCATCGACGGTGAAACTCTGATCATCCGAGGTGATCGGAGTAAGACCCGACTAAATCTCATATCCTGTATAAAAACCGAAAGGTATATATCCTGAGGTTGTCAAGTTTTTGTAGTCCAAGTAACGGAGAAGAAGTCAGACGAAAAATAACTATAAGACATACCAGTAGTTAGGGAATTTCCGAAAGTTTTTCCTGAAGATCTACCTGGCTTACCCCCAATTCGTTAAGTAGAATTCAAAATCGACTTAATTTCTGGAGCAGTGCCAGTGGCCCGTGCACCTTATAGATAAGCTCCTTTAGAAATGCAGGAACTATCTAATCAACTACAAGAGCTAGCAGAACGAGGTTTTATCCGACCAAGTACTTCGCCTTGGGGAGCTCCTGTCTTATTTGTTAAAAAGAAAGACGGATCTTTCGGGATGTGTATCGATTACCGAGAGTTGAATAAACTTACTATAAAGAATCGTTACCCATTACCCAGGATCGATGACTTATTCGACCAACTTCAAGGTTCGAATGTTTACTCAAAAATTGACTTAAGATCAGGTTATCATCAACTGAGAGTAAAGGATGAAGATATTCCTAAGACTGCTTTCAAAACAAGATATGGACACTATGAATTTCAAGTGATGCCATTTGGTTTAACTAACGCACCTGCTGTATTCATGGATCTCATGAACCATGTGTGCAAACCATACTTGGATAAATTTGTGATAGTGTTCATTGATGATATTCTTATCTATTCTCGTAACAAAGAAGAGCACGCAGATCATCTGAGAATAATCCTAGAATTACTCAAAAAGGAAGAATTGTATGCCAAATTCTCCAAGTGTAATTTCTAGATCAATATAGTGCAATTTCTTAGGCACTTAATTGATAGCCAAGGACTTCATGTTGACCCCACCAAGATTGAAGCAGTTAAGAATTAGGAATCTCTAACTACACCTACAGAAATACGTCAATTCTTAGGATTTGCTGTCTATTATCAGAGATTTATCAAAGATTTCTCGAAGATTGCAAAATACTTGACTGAATTAATCCAGAAAAACAAGAAGTATATCTGGGGAGAAAAGCAAGAGTCAGCTTTTCAACTGCTAAAACAAAAGCTTTGTGAAGCTCCAATCTTAGCATTACCAGAAGGAAACAACGATTTTGTTGTTTACTGTGATGCATCACTTCAAGGAATGAGAGCTGTATTAATGCAACAAGAAAAGGTTATTGCATGTGCATCCCGACAACTCAAACCTCATGAAGAAAACTAGACCACTCATGATCTCGAATTAGGAGCAGTAGTGTTCGCTCTTAAAATTTGGAGACACTATTTGTACGGCACAAAGTGTACTGTGTTCACTGATCATAAAAGCCTTTAGCATATTCTTGATCAGAAACAATTGAACATGAGGCAACGCCATTGGCTAGAATTACTCGCAGATTACGATTATGAGATCTGTTACCACCCTAGAAAGGCAAATGTTGTAGCAGATGCCTTGAGCTGAAAGGAATGAATCAAACCACTATGAGTTAGATAATTAGTTATGACTATTCATCCAAAGTTATCATCACAAATCCTCGAAGCCCAAACATAGGCAATCAAAAAAGAAAACATCAAAGCTGAGAACCTACGAGGAATGGACAAAGTATTTGAAGTACGTTCTAATGGAACTCGTTGTATTAAAAATCGAAGTTGGTTACCACTCTTTGGTGATCTAAGAAACTTGATCATGCATGAGTCCCATAAATCAAAGTATTCTATTCACCCAGGTTCTGACAAAATGTATCAGGATCTAAAGAAACTCTATTGGTGGCCTAACATGAAGGCAGTCATCGCTGAATATGTTGGTAAGTGTTTGACATGTTCAAGAGTTAAAGCAGAATGTCAAAAGCCATCCGGCTTACTGACACAACCATAGATCCCTATATGGAAATGGGAAAGAATAATGATGGATTTCGTTACAAAATTACCCAGAACATCAAACGGACATGACACAATTTGGGTCATTGTAGATCGCCTTACCAAATCAGCACATTTCATCCCTATCAAAGAAACCAATAGTATGGAAACCCTTATAAGGTTATATATAAAGGAAATAGTCTTACGGCATGAAGTGCCGATATCCATCATCTCGGATCGTGACAGTCGTTTCACATCCAGATTTTGGCAATCAATGTAGAGTGCTTTGGGTACTCAATTAGACATGAGTACGGCATATCATCCTGAGACCGATGTACAAAGTGAAAGAACCATCCAAACACTCGAAGATATGCTTCGAGCTTGTGTTATAGATTTTGGAAAAGGATGGGAAAGACACTTACCATTGGTAGAATTTTTCTACAATAACAGTTACCATGCCAGTATTAAGGCAACACCATTCGAGGCACTTTATGGTTGAAAGTGCAGATCACCTGTCTGCTAGGCCAAAGTTGGAGATGTTCAACTTACAGGACCAGAGATAATCCATGACACCACTGAAAAGATAGTGCAAATTCGACAATGCTTGTAAGCTGCAAGAGATCGACAAAGGAGTTATGCCAATGTAAGATGAAAGCCTTTAGAATTTCAAGTTGGAGATCGTGTTATGTTGAAAGTATCACCTCGTAAAGGTGTCATTCATTTTGGAAAGCAAGGAAAGCTTAATCCCTGGTACATTGGACCATTCAAAATCCTTGAACGGATTGACCCAGTGGCATACAAACTAGAACTTCCTGAAGAGCTCAGTAATGTCTACAGTACTTTTCACATTTCTAATCTAAAGAAATACTTATCTGAAGAATCTCTCGTCATTCCAATGAAAGAGCTTCGGCTCAATGACAAACTCAACTTTGTAGAAGAACCAATGGAGATTATGGATCAAGAAGTCATGCAACTGAAACAAAGTCGTATTCCTATAATTAAAGTAAGATGGAACTCTACAAGAGGACCAGAATTTACGTAGGAATGCAAAGATCAAATTTGTTCCAAAGTATCCACATCTATTTTCAAACATCACTCCGGCATCCAAATAAATCTTGGGACGAGATTTCTTTTAAGGGAGGAAGACTATAACAACCCGTAATTTTCACCAATGTAAATATCCATCTATTAAATTAGATGCACTGTATTATCCATATATTAGATGCACTGTATTATCCATCTATTAAATTAGATGCACTATAAACCACCTTTATAGAGGGATTTTTTTTGCTTTATCTCATTATGCAACGTAACTTGCATCTCTAAAGTAAACGAGCTCACACAACCTCTATCAATGCAATCTATATCTATGTTTACATCATGTAAATATCCTAATATGTCAAGTCAATATCTTAACATCATTTTTACCAAGTACATTATCAACTTAACGTACCATTTACAACGTTACCTCAAAACAAACATTAAACGTTAATGTTTATACCAAAACCCTAATTATATGTAATGTATATATATAAAATGAATGTACAAACCTTTAAAGCATGTGTACAAGTATCAATACACAACATTTGAATATCTTTACCCTCCTAAATCAAGTTACAACTTTCTAAAGCACAATGTACAAGCTAATCATGCCTAAAAACCTAATTAGGTCATTTAAGCTCTTAAACCATGTTTAAACTTTACCACCACTCTAGTACAAGGTACAAACACTTAATACATGACTTCTAAACCTTAAACCTAAATTCTAAGTCATTTTAAACCCTAATCTAAAACCCTAAACCCTAAACGAAACCCTAAAACCCTAATTTTACTTTAAATCTAAAACTAAACCCTAAACCTTAAAACTAAACCTTAAACCTTAATCCTAAACACTAAACCTTAATCCTAACACTAATCCTAAACCTTAATCTATCCCTAATCCTAACCCTAATCCACGAATTAAAACCTTAAATCCTAAACCGAAACCCTAAACCAACCCGACACCCCTTTATTTCATTTTGACCCATTTTAAACTTAAACTAAAATCCTAAGCACCTCTATGACACACCAACTTGTAAGCTACTTGCTTCCCAAGCACCTCCAACACCACCCTTGCTCACCAAGTTTGGCCTTGTCACCTCCTTGTCACTCCATACAAACTGAACCCCCTCTACACCCTTCCACCATTCAATCCTACTCTTCTAGCCCTCAAGACTCACCATCTAGCTATCCTTAGTCACTACCCTAGAACCTTGGCCACTACTCCAAGCCTCAAACCTTGGCCACCAAGGTTTCAAACCCTATAAATAGCCGAGACCCCCATTTCATTCAAACACACCTCAAAAACTTATAAACATACAAATGGAGTTTTAAGTCAGACCAAGAAGGATCAATAGAAGTCCCTAAGCTCAGAATAGAAGCCAAGAATCAAGAAAAATGAGTCCTTGAAGTCGTTATTAGGCGTACGAGTCATAAAAACCCCATACGACCCATTTTAGCTCAAGTAAGCTTATAATCTTGTTCAATAAGCTTATAATTTGTATTAGAATGTTCATAATACTCTTAAGATCATATATAAACTCTTGTTTGAAGCCTTGAATCCTCAAACCCATGTGTTTTTTATTAAAACCCTAAAAATAACCCGTTTTTGATTTTCTAGCTAACGAATCCTTTTTCTAAACTTTTGTTACGTTATAACATCTTATTTTTGCTTATTCTAATAAGCTATAACCTGCAAATATCATTTGGAATCTTAAAATAACCTTGCATGGCTTTTTGGACTTTATTTGTAAATGTTTTCATGCATAGGGGTATATATCGTAACTTTCTGAAATTTATAACTAAAGGGGCTGAAAATGTCATTTTTCTAAAGTTATAACTATAAGGACCTATCTTGCCAAGTTTCAAAGTTAAAGGTTTAATTTATATATACTTTATAATATAAAGGACTAAACTTGTAAAAGTTTATAAACCAAGGGTATATATTGCCATTTTTGTATTCTTAAAAATATAAAATATATTATTTTTATATAAATTATAAAAATATATATAAATATTATAAGACTCGATTTTGTTAAAACCCGACACATTTATCGTTATTAATCATCGATCGACGCATTATAAAACAATTACGTTATATATTTAACGTAATTTATCATCGACTAACTTTTAAAGAAACTTACAATCTTATCATATCACAATACTAGGGAATTTCATGTGAGGGGTTTCATTTGAGTATACGTTTTGACGAGTTTGCTGGGTTTACGATTTAAAGTGCCCTAGCTCCTCAAACGATACTACATGACCTCTGAATTATGATAGCCCGGATATACAATATTTACCATAAATAAATCAAAGTAATATGTATGATAAAACTTCATGAAGTTTTGAAATATAAACTAAGACTTGACATATTACCTCAGGTTGCGTGTTGAAGCTGTTTTACTTTCAATTATACTGAACTTCCCCGCCCGGGTAGATAACATCATACTACCATACAGACACATTTCATTGATATACTTTTGCCATCGATCAGATTTCCCTGTTAAGGTGAGTTCATAGCCTCACTTTTAAATCTCTTATTTCATAAACCCGTGAGGGGGATACATGCTATAAACTATGAATACAAGTGTTTTCCAACTGTATGCTTTCCTGAATATGTTATTGCCAGAGTCTAAGTCCCTTTATGCCAAAAGTCCCTCACATCATGGACCATTAATCACTTGTAACCGAACGTACTGGTTGAGTGAACGCGAATATTGTGGATAGTACTATTGAGATTGACGATTCCTGTTTGTGTTAGCCGGATAGGTAACCAAACGCACTATATTTGAATCTCATAGGTATATGGTAATACATATACCGGGGGTCATTATTATCTTATATATATCATGTTTGATTGATATATACACAAGTCAGTTTGTGTGCCATGAGCTTAGACGCAATAAATACTGTTTTCTTATAATAATTGTACATGCATGCAATTATTACTGTTATGGGTATAACATCATAGCCCACTGATTTTGATGACTTGTATTCAAACTATTTAGCTTAAACCTATAAATTTCACTCAACCATTGTGTTGACCTTTTTAGCATGTTTATCTCATGCAATTAAGCAACTTATGACACGGAGTGGCACGGACTTGAAGATGGCTAAACTGTTAGAATTCAAACTTTATGTTTTCTTGTAGATTTTGGGACCTCTATTTGTAAAAACTCTGATGAATAAATGAATGATAACAAAATTTTCCAAAACGTCTCTTTATGAGTTATTTTCTATGATTATGACTATTGTACTGTGAAGTAATACCCCAGATTAGCTTCCACTGCTATATTTATCAAAATGGGGGTGTTACAGATTGGTATCAAGAGCCACAGTTATAGAGAACAAAGTTGAAACCTTAACTATAACTACTTTTTCCATCAATGTCCTCTGTGCCACTACATTTTTCTGAATAGTGGAGATGCCACTACATTTTCTAAATAGTATGTAAAGATACATAACTATTATACTATTATATAAATAACTTATGTTATTTACCGCTGGGTTGTTAACAACACGATGTCTTCTCCTAATCACCCTATCTCTAATATTGAGTATTCTTTCTCCTCTAACTTTCCTGATTATGTTCTGGCTTCCCCGGACTATTTCCCAGCTTCACAGGGAAAAACTTATTCTAGCTCTTCAAATAACTCATTTGGCTTAGTTCCAATAGCTTCACCAACTCTATCGCTTTTTCATGATGACCCATTTATGAAGGTCATGCATGCATATGATGCTATTCTACCACCAACTATTGTGCCTCCATCTACAATGATATCACCAATGTTTAATCCTCAAGAATTCTTTCTTCCTGAGGAATTATTGTCACCTAAGAATTAAGGCTGTGACCAATTATCCTCTTCTACTTCTGCCCCACCTCAAGCCTTTAAGTTAGGAGAAAATTCTCTTAAGACGCGTCTGGAGCGCCATGAGGAACAAATTAAGGAAATTCTGAATCATCTGGATGAGCTCTCTCTCGACCGCATTGAGAACATAAAAGACAACATAGAAGGTCTTGGAAAAGGTCGAGTGATCATACAACAAGATTTTGACAATCTGGAAACTGAACTAAAAAAGGCTCGTGCTCAAAGTACTAAACTTCAAAGGAAGCAAATGGGAATTAACAACAAGATTGCTCTAGCTCGCTTCTGGATTACTGATCTTGAACAAATCATCAAGGATATCCAAGATCGTCACCAAGCAGACAAGGAAAGTCTTTTGGATGCAATCTATGAACTCAAATCAACAAGGAAGGACCATCAGACTACTAGATTAGATCATAGTTATAGCTTTTAAGAACCTAGCCACGGGATGTGTGGTATAAATAATAACACTTTTCAAATTTTAACTATGTACAGTATGAAGGCAAGTTGTTCATGATATAATATAATGGTGATCCCGTTATACTTCATTGTTTCATACTCTTCCTATGTCCTATATTACGATTTCTCATATCTCCTTCTTTATCATTATGAATCATACCTTAACCCATAGAAAATGAACTATGTAGGAAACTAGAAGGGGGGGAGGGTTGAATAGTTTACCGGTTAATTAGTTGTTTTAAAACTTTACTTAGAAAATTGTTTGATTCGAGTTGTATGTCAATCAATCAACAATATGAATCACAACTAAGATAACTAATGAAATGAACTAAGTAAACAATAACAATATAGAGATAGAGAAAGAAACGATCAAACCAAGACACCAAGATTTATAGTGGTTCGGCAACGAAGCACCTCTTCGTTCCTACTCCACTCCCCGAGTACTCCACTCGAGATTTCACTATGTCAACAAGCTCCCTTTAGGCGGAGAAAACCGTTTACACGTCGCTTACTTTCTTTTCTGACACTAAGCTAGATGTCGAGTTCTAATCTTAGCTAGAACCAATCTAAGACTTCACTAAATCTTTATACACTCACAAGATCTATATACCCTTGGATTGACACACAATCCAAATCACACCAATATACAATCTACACTATTGGATCTACACACAATCCAATCTACACAACAACACAAAGTAAATGTAATGAAGATATGTGATCTTGAGAAGGAAGAGAAAGATCACTTGATAACAAATCGTATGTAGAAGAATACGATTGTTCTTCTCTTGCACTTGATTAGAAGAAGAAGGGAGGAAGAAAGAATTAATCACTTGAAACAAGATCAAGGTATGTTAGTGATCAAGATATGTGTTTTAGAAAGAAAGAAAGAAGAGAGAAAAGTGGATCTGAAAAAATTCGTGGCAAGAGGATCAGTTTTTCAGATGGGGTGGCCCAGTATTTATAGAGGACAAAAAGAGCCGTTATGCTGACGGCGGTCCCGGCGGTCCCTTATATATAAGGGGGCCGCCAGGCCTATAAGGGGGCCGCCGTAGACTACGCTCCTCTTTTTGTCTTTTTGTGGGGAAGGTGTTATCTGATTTAGAACCTTCCATTTTGGGGGGAAAATCTGATTTCAAATTTATTAATTTAATAATACATTTCATTTATAAATAAATATTTTGTTTTTATATTTATAAAAACATTTTTGTAGAAATGTAAGGTTTAAGAAAAATATTTTCTTGATCACTAATCATGTTTAATGATTTGTTTATCCATACCTTAAGTGATTAACTTTAGAAATAGAATTTTATGATTAGTAATTTATAAACGTTTATTTTTATCGTAAACGTTTTTACATTTTGTTATTATCAAAACATCGAGAGATCAAAAAATATAAATAACATTTTTAGACATTATTTGTATTAACAATCTCCCCCTTTTTGTCGAATTCAAAAAGGTTGATCGTCGAATGGTAGTAGCGAGAAAGAAATCAACGATTAAAGACTCCCCCTTGATGTATACTCCCCCTTGTTCGGGGCACCAATGGATCAATCTAACGATAAGTTGTTTGCTACAAAACAAGGTTAGAAATACAAGTGCAAACCAACATAGCAAGACAAATATCTCAATAATATAATCCACACATTTGGAGACTCATAAATAAAGTTCATTCAAATACTAAAAGGATCATATATAGCCATATAGGACAACATATGAAGATACAACATAAGATAATCATAACCTAATCATAACATAGTTAAAGCATCTAATAAAAGTAAGCTAGTGGATGATTCTTGATTTCATGAGATGAGATACCCAAAAGATAGGGAACAGTTATTTGAGCAAATTAATCATGTGAGAGTGATTAATTGAAGAGTGAAAATGATGAAGATGGTGAATCATTATGGTGATGGACTTGTGATTGGGGTATGAGACGGGTGACAAGGAATTGAATGAAATTAATTTCATTTCTTAATGAGTGGAAGTGATTTGTGGTGTACCTACAACAATGACAAAAACTAGCATGACACCCGACTTGATCATTAGTAGGAGGTGGAACCAATTGGTGTGATGAAGAGGATGGTGTAGGAGTATGAGAATCGATGAGTGTGGAGATAGCATGAAGTTGATCAATAATTTGATCTCTTTGTGGGTAGTTCATAGGTGGTGAAATAGAGTAAGGAGTGTTTCTTGGAGGTGGTGGTGGTGAGTTATTATGACAAGTAGGTGATGATTTTGGAAGAGATGTCTTGCGCTTCCATACTTGACGAACCGACATTCTTGGTTTTCTAGAAAGGTTTGGGTGATGATTTGAGGAAGACATTTTAGGTGGAAGAAGAAGCAAGTGTGAAGAGGATGATGATGATGAAGAAGATTGATGGTTTAAATAATGAAAATGGGAAAAAGAAATGGTAAAGCATGGTGTTGGAGATGAAGATTAAAGAAATTGTGTGTTCAAAGAGGGAAGTTCTAGAAAGAGTCTAGGACTAGGGTGGTCAAAGATTTAGAAAAAGATAGAAATTTGAAATTTATGTTCCCTTCTGTTTGTGGTCCCTTATTGTTGGGCGGTCCCTGATTGATAAGGGGGGCGCATGATGAATTCAGGGGCCGTTTTCTAGAGAGAACATATTTTTCCAAGTATTTTCCCACAGAAGTGTCACATCTCATGTTAGTCAAAAATCAAGTAAATCTAAACTAATAATGCATCAATCATTAAGCTTAAGCATGCTATTTTAATAAGCCATAATAAAATTCACATAAGAGCACAAATTGTCAACTAGCAAGGCATTTATAGGATGATAAAAGTATTTTAAAGATCATCCTAACATTCGGAAGTCCTCATGCATTGTTCTAGTTCTAATATATTAAAAGACATAATGTATTAGATAAGAGAGATAATAATAATAATAGTGATAATCTCTTAGACGTTATGCCAATATCTTTACATCCTTCTTCTTCCCATCATGTTCTTGAGAGTGTGTCTAATTGACCTTAATCGGTCTCGGTGAGCATCTCGTAGTTAAGATTGAAAGGTTATGGTTTCAAATAGAAGGGTGTTCAAGTCATGGCTTTCATGAGAGAGGTTTTGACAGACTCGAGAAGCAACATTAGATGAAGAGGAAACTTGTTAAGATGGAGAAGAAGAATTGGAGTGAAATGATTCATCATCATTTTCATCAACCATGTGATCAAGTGGAGAAGATAAGGATGGATGATTTTGAGTGGTGGAGGAGGAGCTAGCATTTTGCTCACGAGGTCTTTTCTTGCCCTGATCCGATCGTATCTTTCGCTCATAATGAGGAGCGATCGGATGCATGGCTCAATCATGTGAGAGATAATGATCAAAAGCTAGCTCAGGAGAGACTAAATAACCTAGTCAAGATCATACCATAAGGTAAGAGTTCCTTTGGTTTGAATCGAGTCTTTTCCATTCTTTTGAGAATGAAAAATGCTAGGTTATAAGAAGTGGATGTCTCAATGCAATAAAGCATGTGACAAAGACAAGCGGAGACATGATCCTTATGTCCTCCTAGACAAATGGCGTTTTCACGAATAATATCAACCCAAGGTTTCATATGAGTATGAATCTCTCGAGTTAAAATTTTGTTTTCACCTACGACAACCGTTTTCTTATTTTTGGTACGAGTCTCTTGACCTTGTCGAGGAACTTGAATGAAAGACTTAATGACTCTTGGAGACGGAGGTTTGGTTTTATAAAGACCTCTACTTGGAACACTTACTGACAAATGATCAAGAGACCACATTTCGGTGTTAGAGGCTTGACCTTTGAATGGGATTTTTAAAATTTGACCAAATTCCTCAAGAGTGAGGGAGAATGACTTATTTTGAATTACGAAGTTGACAATGAATTGACCCTCAGGATTGTAGGCAAAAGTGAGTTGACAGTAGAATTCAAGAACAAAGCGAGGTATAATTTGTTCGTTAATATCTAACAAACAATCAAACTCGATTGACTCAAACTTAGCGCGAATATGACTCATATTTTCGAAGTTTGGACTTACAACCCTCCCCTCATGAAAGTATCATTTTTCAAGATTAGCCATTGTGTTTAGAAAGGGTTGATTAAACTCATTTGATATTAGGGGTATGTAGTTTCGTGTCTTTTGATGATCAAGACTGGTAGCTCGAGGCATTGTTACCTAGATAAAGAATGAAATTACATTTTATTTCTTTTTCACATGTAATATGTTATGGGCAATGTTTCTAGTGTGTGCCTAAATGTAACAAATGTGGAGTAACGATTAACTCGACCTAAATATAAAATCCTAAGAGTTAACCCAAACGCTCCTTAGTTTGATTTTGCTCAACCAAACAAGTCGAAAAATACATATGAATTATGTATCTCAAAATTTGTTCATGAGATCATTATGCATGTGTTTGAAAACGTTTTTAGGTTGTATTGACAATGCATAACAACAATTTCATTGTGTTCCTAACGTAAGCGATTTGAAAATAAAATTAGGGTTTTGGTTCAAAATCAATTTTTCGTTTAATCTTACTAATGTATGCAAATCCTATGTCTACAGGAAGCATATTAGTTATACATTGTATCCTAGTACTCTTAATCGAACAAAATTGCAAGAAAAATGAAAAATCCCCAATTTTGATTTTTGGTGTTCATCATGAACCCTAGACTCAAATCGAAAGAAAATAAGTAAAATGACTTACAATTGATGATCTTTGAGATGTTAGGAATGATTATTGGTGTTGATTTGGTCTTCAATTAAGGTTTTTATGGTTGGATTTGAGTTTTGGTGTGTTTTGGGTTGTGTTCGTCGCACCAGCAGATAAGGGGGTGTTTGTTTTTCAATTTTGAAAATTTTTGGTTACGTGTCCCGTTTTGTGTCATTCTGGTGGCGGTCCCATATTCACCCGGCAGTCCCAAATAAATTGGGGGGCCGCCTATATGGGGGCCGCCTTCAGTGAGGGTTTTTGGACTTGATTTTGACAAAATTTTGCGAAGAAGAGTGACGTTTTAATTTGCATTTCGCGAATTAAAGATGCTTAAAGTACTTCGGATGAAGTATTTAAGTTGTCACGACACGGAATGGAACACGGACTAGAATTGAGACTAAAGAATAAGAATTGGACTTATATGATTTATGGAATGTGTTCCATCATTCCTAAACCAAGACGTAGATAGTTAAATGATTCACATTTAAAGGGTTTTGGACATTATCTACAAAGAAAGTGGGTGAACGAATCATTGTATGTGTGTTTGGTCGTGAATGTTTGCACGGGATTTTTGCTACGGTTAATCGCGCCTTTGTTGGTCGCACATGAGGGGGAACGTCGTCGATTGTACGTTACGTAGTCGATGAGCGCTTTTGGTTTTCTATCCATAGTGCTTGTTGACATGCCTTTATGGCTTACTTACGTTATATCGGCTTCACGGTAGTTGATATAGAATATTATTAAGCAAATTCAAGAAGCGGTTTGTTTCTCCTCGAGAACCATAGATGTTTAACAATATACTTGAATGTTCAAATTACCGCTTAGTGCTCTTTCGCGTCAACAATAATCTCCACGCATGATCAGAGTCGGCTTATTCTACGGTTTCTATGTTGGTTCCCATCTAGGATAACATAATCTAAACTGTTAGTTGCTTTTAAGTCACATGATCGGGACGTCGTCGAGTCGAACGTCGTAGTCGATGAGAGCTTGTTTCATCCATAGTGCTTGTTGACATGCCTTTCCCGCGCTTACGTATTCGGCTTCGGTAGTGGATATAGCAAGGGTGGTTTGTTTCTTCGAGAACCAAGATGTTAAACAACATCACACGAATGTACAAATACCGCTAGTGCTCTTTCGATCCACATAATCTCCCGCATGATCAGAGTCAGCATACACTACAGTTTCTATGCTGGCCTCCTTAAGATACCATAATCCTAAGCGCGTAGTGCCTTTAATGTATCGAAAGATACGTTTAACCGCTTCTAGATGAGAGGTTTTGAGATCCTCTTGGAAGCGAGCACAAAGGCAGACACTAAACATGATATCAGGCCTACTTGCCGTTAGGTATAATAAACTACCTATCATGCCTCGATACTTGGTACTATCTACCGACTCACACTCTTCGTCTTTTGTGAGTTTGATATTGGAGGACATGGGGGTTTTCATTGGTTTAGACTCTTCTAAGCCAAATTTCTTAAGCATTTCTTTAATATATTTAGATTGATTAAGGAAAATTCCATCTTCCATTTGTTTTATTTGTAATCCAAGGAAGAAGTTAAGTTCGCCCATCATGCTCATCTCGAATTCGTCATGCATGATTTTGGAAAATTCATCACACATGTCTTGACAAGTTGAACCAAATATAATGTCATCGACATATATTTGAACAATGATGAGATTTGAACTTTTCTTCTTAGTAAAAAGAGTGTTATCTACCATTCCCATTTTATATTCATGTTTAATAAGGAAGGCTTTTAATCTATCATACCAAGCTTTGGGTGATTGTTTAAGACCATATAAAGCTTTCTTTAATTTATAAAGATGATCCGATTTTTTGAAATCAATGAATCCCGAAGGTTGTGCCACGTATATCTCCTCATTGATGAAACCGTTCAGGAATGCACTTTTTACATCCATTTGGAAAATTTTAAAATCTAAGGCAAAAGCATAGGTTAATAATATCCTAATAGACTCAAGTCTAGCAACAGGAGCATAAGTTTTATCATAATCGATTCCCTCTTGTTGATTAGAGCCTTGAGCAACTAACCTAGCCTTATTTCGAGAAACAATGCCGTTCTCGTCTAACTTATTTCTAAATACCCACTTAGTTCCTATGATTGTTATATTCCTAGGTTGTGGAACTAACTCCCAAATGTCGTTAGCAACGAATTGATTTAATTCTTCTTGTTTGGCGACTATCCAACTTTCATCTCTTAATGCTTCATTCACATTCTTAGGTTCTATAGTTGATATAAAACAAAAGAAGTTACTTTGGTTTTGGGCTTGTGACCTAAGGGTTCTTTTGTTAAGGTTTCCTATGACATTTTCTAATGGATGGTTCCTAGATTCCGTAATGTTGACTATTCCATAAATCTCTAAAGTTTCATCTATAATGTCATTTTCTAGGTTTTTCTTTTCGGTGACCTTAATTGCTTCTTCTTCATCTAAGTCATCATCCACTAAGGGTGATGTCTTAGAGGGTGGAGGAGTTTCATCGAATTTCACGTTAAGTGATTCTTCGACTTTTCTAGTATGTTTGTTTAGGATGATGTAGGCTTTACTATTTTGAGAATAACGTAAAAAGACACCTTCATATGACTTAGGGTCAAACTTAGTTAGGTAGTCTTTGGTGTTCAAAATAAAGCATTTGCTTCCAAACACTCTAAAATAATCTAATGTAGGTTTCCTACCTCTTAAGAGTTCGTAGGGTGTTTTTTCTAGAATGGCTCTAATGATAATTCGGTTGAGAATGTATGTTGAAGTATCTACGGCGTTACACCAAAACTTTTGTGGTAACGATTGCTCATTCAACATAGTCCTACTCATTTCTTGAAGCGTCCTATTTTTCTTTTCGACCACGCCATTTGATTGAGGAGTGCGTGGAGCCGAGAAGTTACGTGTAATACCATTGGCATTACAAAACTCTCCAAATTGCACCTCATTATCAAATTCTCTACCGTGGTTAGTTCTTATTGACACTATTGAACATCCTAATTGGTTTTGGATTTTCTTACTAAAGATTTCGAATTGATCGAAGGCTTCGGTTTTATCCTTAAGGAATCTAGTCTGAGTATACCTAGAATAGTCATCTACTATGACTAAGGTGTAGCGGTTTCCTCTATAAATCCATACGGCGGATGGACCAAAAAGATCCATGTGGAGAAGTTCTAAGCATCTAGTCATTGAGACTATATTATTAGCTTTGTGACTAACGTGAGCTTGTTTTCCCATTTTGCAAGCATCACAAAAATGTTGATCAAACTTAAGCTTAGCTAGGCTTCTAACTAATTTCTTAGATGCTAACGATTGAATGAGACGCATATTTGCGTGACCTAATCTCCTATGCCACAACGTGGAGTTTTCATCAATCGTTGCTAGACAAATTTGATCATTTGGCTTATTTCCTAATTTCATCACATATAAGCCTTTCTTCCTAATACCTCTACCTATGACTTTACCGTCCTTAGTGATTTTACTATCATGTTCAGAGAAAGTTACTTTACACTTATTGTCACATATTTGTCCTATACTTAGCAAGTTAAATCCTAAGTTATCGACATGTTCTACATTATCTATTTTGAGAGAGTCATTAGAAATCGTACCTTTGCCAATGATGTTACCGCGAAGATTACTACCAAAAATGATGTTACCTCCATTGTATGCCTTGTAAGTGGAGAAGAGCTTTCGGTTGCCCGTCATATGTTTAGAGCATCCGCTATCCTTGATCCATTTGTCGGGCTCCAAGTTGACTCCAAGACACATCTATTTATATAGTACAATGACTCAAACATTTGGTCCCCAATATCTCATGGGTCCAAAGTTGTTAGTGCCAAACATCCCTTGCATTTGATGCAATTGGTTAGGATGTGAGAATGGAAGACACATTTCCCATGGCATGTAACTTTGATGTGGAAAGTTGTTCCAAGTTACAGGAAAACCATGGGGTTGGTTTTGTCGACCAACAAGTCTTTTTGGTTGCGGTGTTTTAGGACGAGAATAAATATAATTGACTCTTCTAGGAGGTGGAGTTTTTGATCTAAAATTGGGTTTCAAAAATCCAACTCCGGGTTTTGACAATGGCTTATAGAATTGTTTAACTTCATTGTCACTAGCGACAGGAATTTTGACTTTGTTTACAATTATGTGTTTTGGTCTAGGACCCAAAATAGATTTTTGAAAAGACACACTTTTCTCAGATCCAGGCGTTGCTGGTGGCGGTCCCATAATTATTTTGGGGGCCGCCTGGGCACTTTGGGGGCCGCCCATATTTATGGGACCTCCATCAGATGACACCTTTTTCTGAGCTTTCACAAATTTTATTTCCTTAGTTCCACTAGATGATGCTTCAAATGAATTAAACCCTAAACCTAGTTTATCACCGGAGGGTTTTTGACTACTTAACATTTCATTTAAGCAGTGAGTACTCTTTTCAAATTTATTTAATCTAGTGGATTCTTCTTTGAGTTTTTCATTCTCAATTTTAAGCGCATGACACTTTGCACAATCGAGATCAACTCCCTTGTTTTTCTTGAGTGTGGATAATTTATCTTTTAATTCTCTAAGCTCGTTTTCTAGACTATTTCTAGTAGCTTTTAACCTTTTGTTCTTAGTGATTATCTTTAGACTCATTTTGCATAACTTATCATATTCGTTGTCTAAAGCTAAATCATCAATTGATGAGTTTTCATCACTAAAGTAAGATGATTCAGAACATACCTCACTTGATGCATAGGCTACAAGACATGTTTCATCTTTGACCTTCTCATCATCTTCTTTACCGCTATCGCTCCAAGAGCCTCCGACAAAAGCTCTTTGGTTCTTATCTTTTGGTGGTTTTGGACATTCTCCAATAAGATGATTCGGGGCGCCGCATCTAAAGTATTTTCTCTCACTTTTACCGTTCTTGTCAACACGGCTTCTTTGGAACGTCTTTTTGTCGTTCTGAGGTTGTCTCACGAATCTACCTCTTCTTTTAAAGAACTTCTTGAAGTCTCTTACCGCCATGGCGTACTCTTCATCTTCGCTACCGGAATTCAAACACTCTTCATCACTAGATTCTTTCTTTTCCATTAAAGCAATAGATTTCCTTTCAACTTTTGCTTTGACTATTTTGGAATCTTTCTTAATGATCATTTCATGAACTTTAAGGTTCCCGATAAGTTCATCAAGAGATAGTGACGTTCAATCTTTTGACTCATCAATTGCCGTGGCCTTTGCTCTCCATATAAGAAACTTCCTTACGAAGTTCTTACTAGAATAACCTTCATTAAGAGCTTTAAGACTAGTAATAATAGTATTAAATCTAGCAAAATCACTATCTATAGATTCGTCGTCGGAAATGACGAATTGTTCATATTGTTGAACTAAAAGGTCGATCTTATTATCTTTGACTTGGCTATTACCTTGATGGGTTATTAAAAATGTTTTCCAAATTTCTTTTGCCGTGTTACACATGAAAATTCTTTCATATTCTTTTCTTGGCAAAGCATTGTAAATAACCGTTTTGGCTTCATTATTTTTAGCAAGCCTTCTTTTAAGATCATCGGTTTGTTTTTCAAGAGGAACAACCTCATCAAGTTTGGTTTCCGGATTTTGAATAATAGGTTGAAAATCACCGTTAGTAATAACATACCAAAGATCTAGATCTTTTGATTTAACATATGTCTCGAATCTATTTTTCCAGTAAATAAAACTATGACTTTCAAAAAGTGGTGGCTTTTGCATGATTGCCCCTTCTTGAGTTTTTCGAGAAAATCCATAGATCGATCCAAGCTTTAAAATACAATATATTTTAAAAATCTTGAGTGACCTTGGCTTCTGATACCAATTGTGGAAACTAGAAGGGGGGTTGAACAGTTTACATGTTTATTTACCATTTTAATTTTTACTTCCAAAATTATTAGATTCGAGTTAATGTTCAATCAATCAACAATACGAACTAATCAATATATCTATCTACTGTAATGATAACACAAACGATATACAATATATATAAACAATGTAAAGAGATAAGAGAAAGAACGATCAAACCAAGACACCAAGATTTATAGTGGTTCGGCTACGAAGCTCTTCTTCTCCCTACTTCACTCCCCGAGTATCCGACTCGAGATTTCACTATGTCAACAAGCTCCCTTCAGGCGGAGAAAACCGTTTACACATCGCTTATGTTATTTTCCGACACTAAGCTAAATGTCGAGTTCTAATCTTAGCTAGAACCAATCTACACGATCAATAGATCTACACTATCGGATTTATACAATATCTGAATCACACAATCACACAAGATAATTACAATGGAGGTTTGATACTTAGAAGAAAGGAGCAAAGATCACTAATTAACACTTTGTTTCTTGGCGAATACGAGTGTTCTTCTCTTGCACTTGAATGAGAGGGTTGAGATGAGAAGAAGAGATTAGATCACTTGAAACAAGATCAAGAGATGTTAGTGATCAAGATATTTAGTGATAGAAAGAAGGCTTTTAGAAAGAGAAAGAAGTGTGAGAAAATTCGTGCTAAGAGGTCTAATTTTCGCGAAAGAGACGTGGCTAGTATGTAATAGCCTAGCATTTTCCCAACGCGTCAGTTGAGGCCTGGTCCCCGGCGGTCCAAAATATATCTGGGGCCGCCGTAGACTGAGCTCGGATTTTTTTTATCTTTTTTGTGGGGAAGGTTTATCTGGCTTAGCTGTACTTGTTTTTTTTGGGGGGGGGGGGAATTTGAATTTCAAACTTTAAGTTAGAGTTAAGTACATTTTTGGTCCTTGTGGTTTGGTGCATTTTCTCACTTTTGGTCCAAAAATAAAAAAAAGGTTTGGTTTTTGTCCAAAACACATAGTTTTGTTTCACTTTTGGTCCAAAATACATAGTTTCGTTACACTTTTGGTCCAAAAGACATAGTTTCGTTTCACTTTTAGTCCAAAAATTTTAGTGCAAATTCACGGGATTGGACTAAAAGTGGACCGAAACTATGTTTTTGGAACAAAACCAAACCTTTTTTGAATTTTGGACCAAAAGTGAAATCGCACCAAACCACAAGGACCAAAAATGTACTTAACTCTTTAGGTTTTTAAAAAAACATTTCTTTTAATTAGAAAATATTTTGTATAATTAATTTTGTGAAAACACTTTTGTGGAATAAAAGTGAGGTTAAAAAAAAATTCTTGATGACTAATCATGCTTAATGATTTGTTTATTTATACCTTAAGTGATCACTAATCTTAGAAATGGAATTATACGATTAATAATTTGTAAACTTTTAATTTTATTGTAAACGTTTTTACATTTTGTTATTATCAAAACGTTGAGAGGTCAAAAAATATAAATAACGTTTTTAGATATTATTTGTATTAACACACGTACCTTATGGGTACATCTGAAAAAATACGTGTCTATTTTAAGCCAAAAACCCTTTAAAAAATATTTTTTAAGTCAAGGATGCTTTATGTACTAACCGAAGTGATTAATTATCCTTTTTATATGTTTTTGTACGTTTCATACTTTTTTACGTTTGTCTACGTTTTCATACGGTTATTTATAATAACATAAGAAAACATGAGAAAACGTATAAAATGTACAAAACGTACAAAAACGCATAAATACGTATAAAAAAGGTAGAATGTTCAAAAACATATAAAAACGGATGAAACGTATAATAACGTCCAAAAACGTATAAAAAGGTAGAACGTTTGAAAAGGATGAAAACGCACAAAAACATATAACAACGTACAAAATGTATAAAAACAGATGAAAACGTACAAAAAAGTGTCAAAATGTACAAAAACTTTTGAAAACGGATAAAATAAATATTATTAATATAACGAACTTATAAGTTTTTTGCAAATGTATGTACTGTGACATAGATAGTAACTTGTCCAGCGTGTCACAACCCGTTAAAATAGCTAAAACAAACACCCCCGGAAAAACAAAGCTTATAAAATAAAAGCTGAAATCAAGTAAGCTCTACACCCCAACCTCAAATAAGCTGAAACAAACATTCGACTACCTTCAAGCTACTCTGATAAGACATTATTATGGAAAACGAAAGAGATAAGTGTTTTATAGGTTTAAGGTTTGTGTGTTGTGTCAGATATTTATAGTGAAACGAAGGTGAAGACTTGAGAGTTGATCAGTGGTTGAGATTGAATTGGTTTTTACAAGTACAAACGGGTCTCTGCTATTAGTACTGAGCCATTTCAGGTTACCATTTTCATATTCTCCATTAATTAATATTATAAATTATAAATCTTTTATTTATTAATTGTTTGTTAAAATAATGGAGTTTGAATTTATGATTGGTAGTAGTTTGTTGTTACTAACATTTTCTTGATTTATATGAATGGTCGTTAACCATTTCCACTAAGAAAATAATACTACTTTCTTGTTTATTAACATTATGATATTAACCAATTTATAAAGTATACATTAGGCGTAGGATATGTTGTCCATGTTTATAAGGAATTATATATTAATTATGGAAAGTCATAAACAAACTAGTTTCATTTAAAGTGGGTGGTTGGGTGGGTATTCGTTGGCTAAGGCTGGTTTTAGCCTGAGGCTCAGGCCTAACCATAAAGTGAAACCAAAGTCAACTTTATTGCATTTCTGCTTAAACTTGACTAATCTGAAAATCAAAGCTCGGACACCTTCAATTGGTTGAAGACATTGTATTGCGTATATATAAAAAAATAATCGGGCTAAATAAAAAGAACCTACTGGTGCAACTAGGTTCAGAAAAGGCATAAGGCAAGGAGGGGCTCTCTACCTAAAGAAAAAAACGAATACAATGCGCAAAAAGAGTGCATGAGTGGCTACTACGCACAACACACTATCTCTACAGCTATACAAATTAATATATATCTCAAAAGGAATATTTTCATACTTTTGTGTGACTGCTATAGAGTTTTGTCTAACTTTTTTAAAAAGTTAATACGAGTACTTGTAATCTAACAAACAAGAAGCCTAAATGAATCAGAATGTTTATCATCTAACCTATCTGAATAGTTTTTTGATGACACAAATGACCCATTTACTTATCTAGTTATCTTTATTGTTTCTAACAAGATCACATACCCAATGAGTCATTGAATAGAATTGTCATGTTTCCTATATCCTAACTGTCATGTTAAACTGTGTCTTCTAAATTGTAAAAAACAAGATAGATAATGCACACCTATTGTTTCAGCAACCAATTAGAACCATAGCCATGACAACACTAGAAATAAGAAGGGGGTTAAATTGTTTTTACCATTTTAAATTTTATTACTTAGATTATCTACTTATGTAAATTCAATAGATCTACAAGAATTTATATGATAGCGAGACAATAAATAAATAAGTAAATGCGAAATGTAAGATATGCAAGATCAAACAATGATACGATGCAATATCTTTCTGGTTTCGGCTACAATGCTCCTTATTCGCCTATCCACTCTTCGAGTACCACTCATGAGTTTTTCTTCATTATGTCTACAAAGCTTCCTTTAGGCAGAGAAAAATCGTACACGTCGCTTATACTTTTTGGTATAAGATAAATACCGATGTTTTTACTTCAAGATATAACCCAATCTTACAACTAACGTTTTTTAAGGCCTATATTCTATATATATTTATTACACTTATGACCACTCTCGCCTTAGGGATGACATATAAATGAAACTGGGTCAGTGAAGCAAAGAGGCACAGTACTAACCGAGCGACCGCCTCGCTGACCCTAGACGACAACCACCATTCTCGTGTCGTCTGGTAAGACTCGAGTAGTATAAAGAGGGAAGCCCATTCCCTCGAGACGGATCAACACACTCACTCTGAACCATACTTTTCTCTTTACATTCTCTCTGCAATTATCTCATAACACCCATACTTACTCTCACGCCGGAGTTGGTCCCAGACTAAAATCCTGAAGCGAGCTAATGGTGTTCTTTCTTAATTTCAGCTAGGATACAAAGGAGTAACCTCTGAAGGAGCCGAGATATTCACAAAGATTGAAGCCCATTTGCCAAGCCCAATAGGTCCACGTAAATTTGCTTCAACAACATTAGTATTTTTATTACCAAATATACACATATTCCTTTGTGTACATTTAGTTTTTGAACTATAGGCATGTCTGCCTATATAAGTGAAGCTCATTCCATCTCCGATTCATAGCAAATTAGACAAGAAACATGGCAAAATGTATTGGCAACAATGTGCCTCGCCGGCATCTTAAAAGCCGCTACTGGAACATTATGAATCAGATACTTATGTTGACCAAGTCGGGCCTTCAAATCATGTTAAAGAACTACTGTAAGGCTTGGAGAATGAAAACTTGCGTAAAAAGTTCGTGATTTCAATTCGTAGCCTGGAGGGGGGAGTTATAGCGAATGGAATGGAAACCGTATTTTGGGGATATTAGGAGACCAGTGGAGCAGTATATGAGGTGCACCAACTGCTACAAGGACATTCAAGCTCCCCAATTCTCTTTACTATGTTGCTTATATCGGATATGACCCAACCAACTTTTTGTATGTCCATATTTGGTTTCATCATTATATGCATAAAATGCGCTGATTTTTTGTATAAAAGTTTTTCTAACTAAATGGTTGTCGTTGTGAGGTTCAAACATGTGTAGAAGATTTGTAATTTGTTGTATCTATATTATGAGATAGATAGTTTCTGTTTAAAAATAAATGTTTCTATATATTTTTTCATCAAGAATGTTACAATGGATTGAATAAAAATTGAGAATCGACATTTGATTTTTTGGCAAAATTTGCTTGTGAGCATCTATGTTTTTTTAAGAAGATAACATATGTTTGGACATGTTGTTCTGAAGATTAAGTTAACCATAAACAATGTATGAGAGTAGACATTTTTTTGCAGGAATGACGTAAGGAAAGGCATACAATTAAACTTTTATAACAAATATTAATGTATTGGATCTTGACATTATAATAGCAAAAAATTGTCTGCGGAGAAGTCCTAACGAAAAGATGCTGAATAGCTAATACTATGCAATTAGAAGGCCTATACGATGGTGTTAGAAATTGGTTAGGGTGTGTGATGATAATCCTGGATATCTTGAATCGTGTTGAGTTCACTTTTCGTATAAAGTATCTCGACCCTATTGGTGCCTGGGTTGCACGAAATCCTTATCGAGATAATTAAGAAAATATACACTTACTTCAAGCACAGAGAACAAAGCAAGAACAAGAGATGAATTATATGAAGATTTTCATTATATTCTGTGAGACCATATGTTTCTGTATATAAGACAAAAACTATTGACAGTTAATGTTGGTTTTGGGTGGTTAAAGTTGGTTAAAACCAAACTTTTACATCCAAACTGACATGTAGTTACGACGTAAACACATTAGTTACAACGTAACGGCGTAACTAATTAACTTGTTATGGCGTAGCCATTAGTGGTTACAGCGCAACCAGAAAACCTTTAATATTGATTATAGGTTACGGCGTAACCAAATCGTTTAGGTTACGACGTAACCAATCCCAAAAGTCTCTGCCCCTTACCCCGCAAGATTACGACGTAACTAGTTTTGTTACGGCGTAACCCTTGCACATTCTGTCATGTTCGATTTCATATTAACTCAACGAGTGTGCACACCACACTTCCCTAACTCGTTTCCGAGCCGAATATGAAATCTCATAGGTGTCTAGTAAATTGTCATTACCTTAAATAGTCGATGATACTAAAATCACTAACAAACCCCCCCCCCCTCTATTTTAGTGTAATCCTTAATTTACTAAAATATATATAATAATATATATAAGTATGTTAAAGCAAACATAACGAAACAAACAAATGCATAAATGAAAATGTCTTGCGATTGAATTTTCATCTTAGTATAATACACATTCCAAATATATGAGAATCGGGGTATCGTAACGATTGAACCCGTCAACTCATTTGAATACCTGAAGATACTATACACATAAGTTTCTACAAAACTCTATTGTTCGTAATTGGCCATATTACTTGAAATGTATTGTCCGAATCCATTATATAGAACATTATAGGTAGCAAGTCCAAGCTTCTTGGAGCGGCAAAACTTCATGCTCGCATAGGTGGTCCTTTTACTCTTGCACCTGCATTTCGGTAATTTTCAAACGAAAATAATTAAAACATTAGAAGATTAATTTCATACCTAACCATCACTTGCAAGTCTGAACACATACCTTAGGAAGATAAACACACATGTTCTAATCCCTAACTATGAGCTTTTCATACTGAATTCAACTTCTAACGTTGTATTAGAAAGGAATTTATATGGACTTTAATCACATCACTATCACTGTCTTAATCACTAAGTCCCTAGCTAAACCCTTCGTCAAGTGGTTAGCTAAATTATGTTGTGACCTAACAACACTCAATAGAAATCACACATTCATGAATTAGCTCCCTAATCATTTACTATATCTAAACACCTAATGTCTGACTTGCCATTATTTATTGACTATAAGCTTTAGCAATGTGGGCAGCATATGACAATGGATAGAAATTAGTGCTATTGGTTTCGGCCTATCTGGAATCTACATGTATCACGTTCTTAGCCATTCTGCTTCTTTGCCAGCCTCAAGCCAATTGCTACAAACTCTATTCCATTGGTGGAAAGTTTATACATGTTTTCTTTTTAAATGCCTATTGAAATGGTACTCCTAAGCAGGAACAAACCCTTCCATGTAGAAGATGAATTCTTCAAACATGATTTATCCCAGCTAGATCTAGCTAGCATCTAAATAAGCTTCTAACACCCGAAGGATATCAAACAGATGTCTAATACATAATTCAAAGTACCTTCAATACTTGAATACCCTTGTTATTGCATGCCAATGTTGTCTACTAAGATTACTAGTAAACCTGCTTAATCCACCAACTGCATAAGCAATATCAAGTCTAGTGCTCGTCATAGCATACATCAAACAGCTAATGGCTTTTGAGTATTCTAGCTGATCCACAAGTTTTAACTGTCATTAGGCATTAAGCTTTTCTACGGATTCCATAGCTTTCAAAGTGGTTGTAAATGTGTGTATTTGTATTGTGTTGTAATTGTAATTGATAAAATCTGTCGATGTGTTTGGTTGACTCACAACGTAATATAATTCAATTTTTTGTATAAAACTTAAAATTTTTAATATATTAATAATTAAAATAATATATAATAATATTATTAACAAATGATAATAATAATAATAATAATAATAATAATAATAATATTTCATTGATTATTATAAATAATTATATATTATTATTAAAAAAATAAAATAAAAATAAGAACAGTTTATAAATACTAATGTTTTAATGTATAAAATTCTGAATTATAACGTAATTCAATTCTTTCTATCAAATTTTCTATGTAATCTGAAATCCCTCACTTGATGTAATTGTAGTGACTTAATTAGAATTATAAAAAATTACATGTTTCGTCCTTGTGGTTTACCCAGAAATCATGTTTCGTCCCTATTTGATTTTAATTACACTTATGGTCCTTAATTTTCAAACTAATTGCACTGATGGTCCCTATTTTTTAAAATATGGAGCAACTATGTAATTAATTTTGTTTGAACTTTGTTACACGGATTATCAGTGAAACTTGTTTGATATAATAGGGACCATCAGTGTAATTAAAATCGAATAGGGACGAAACATGATTTTCGGGTAAACCACAAGGACGAAACATGTAATTTTTTCTTACAATTACAACGCAAACCAAACAGTCACCATAATGTAATATGAATTACAATTCCTTCCACCCTGTCATCCAACACGATTGGAACGTAATTCAAATTACAATTACAACATATTAAAATGAATTTTAGCGAACCAAGCACCCTCTTAGTGTAACTAATGCCCAAAAAGAGCTTTGTGCATGATATGTAGTTAACATTTAGTTACGTTATAGAGAAATAAGTACATTAGTTTACGACAGATTAAAATGAATTACAGCGAACCAAACATCTACTTAATGTAATTAATGCCCGAAAAGAGCTTTGTGCATTATAAGTAGTTAAGATTAGTTACGTTATAGAGAAATGGGTATACTAGTTTACAACTTTGAACTATGTGATATCGCATGAATGGAATACATGTATATATAGCTTTGAGGTCAATTAAATCGTTCACAAGCTATTGAATGGCATAGTCAAGTGAAAGAGGTCTCAAATGCTTTACAAACTGAGCAGACCTGACTTAAGGGGCGTGCGGTGGCACAAGGCTCTCCCCATTTCATGACGGGCACATATTTTCCAGCATGTAGCATATATACGAGGTTTTTAGATCCGCACATTGCGACGGGACATTTGAATACGATAGTATGGCACTACTACCACATTAGAGCTCGTGCCGTCGGCTCTCACGTCGTACCCACCATCCCATACGATAAGTATATTTTTTATTTCTTCAAATTTTTATGTTGTATATGTCTTTTGTTGGGCTTAAGTCTAAGAACAGTGACATATTTTCACCCACGTACATTTTAATAGATTATGGTCTATATAGTAAAAATGATTAAGTTGGGTACGTGAGCAGGAAAACGAATTAACGAATAAAATCTGTAAATCGAAACCGAATCGATACCAAATAATTACGAAACGAATTTGCCATAATGATCGAACCGACCGAACTACCAATTCGGTTTTAGGTTAGGAATATGGGTTTGGCCTAGTGCCGAAAAATCCGAATTTCTATAAATATATATATTGATTATTTCTATATTATATATATATTATTATATTATATATTATTATTTGTATATAAAAAGACAATTAAAGTTTTATCCTAATATAAAAAAACCTTTTTTTTATGCTTGAAATAAATTTTTTTTTGTTAAATATCTATGTAATTATTTACATTTTTTTTGTGTAATTCGGGTCAACCCGAAAACCAAACCGAATTTAAATTCAGTTTTCGATTCGGTTTTCGAGTTAACTCAAAATTTTTTTAACCGAATTAACCGAACAACCCGATAACCTAACTGACACCCCTACTGATAAGATGACATAACCTTTTTCACAACATCAGACTAATAAATAACCTAAACCAACAAGGGTCTAATGGGCTAACTCACCAAAGAGGCCCAGTCTTTCTGGCCCTTTATAATCATTATATACATATGCTATAGAGGGAATAAAACGCTGCCGTTTTGGCAGCTACAGTGGCTACATTAGCTACAGTAGTTACAGTAACCGGTCCATTGAGCCGGCCCATTTAGTTTTTTTTTTAACCAGGCAAATTTAAAAAAAAAAAATTTGCTCGGCACAAATTAAGAAACAAAATTACAAAAGTACTTAATTATTCAGATCAAAAAATATCCGCGGCACGAGACCAAACACATAAGTTGATATAAAAAAAATAAACTATTGCACAAAATAATTAAAATTTTTTTTTCTCGGCACAAAATAAGAATTTTTTTACAAATGTATTGATTTATTCAGATCAAAAATTCCACGGACATTGCGACCAACACATAAGCCCATTATTAAATTTTTTTATTAAACTATGAACACCGGAATAACATTAAAAGTCGCATAAAAAATATTAAAAAAAACAAAATTTAACACCCGATCAACGCTTGAGGGCAATCATGCTTAACACCTTATTTACCAATATATAAAATTATATTAAACTAACCAAATAGCTAAAAAAAATACATTTAAAAATTAAAATAACATAAAATTTTATAAAAATAATACAGTAAAAACCGACCCATGGGTTGCATTTTGGGCCGGCCCATTTAACTTTTTTTTTGTGTTTAAGTAGGCAACTTAAAAAATAAAAATAAAAAATTGCTCGACACAAAATATAAATTTTTGACACTAAGCTAAATGTCGAGTTCTAATCTTAGCTAGAACCAATCTACATGATCACTAGATCTACATTATCGGATTTACAAAATATCCGAATCACACAAATACACAAGATAATTACAATGGAGGTTTGATACTTAGAAGAAAGGAGCAAAGATCACTAATTAACACTTCGTTTCTTGGCGAATACGAGTGTTCTTCTCTTGCACTTGAATGAGAGGGTTAAGATGAGAAGAAGAGATTAGATCACTTGAAACAAGATCAAGAGATGTTAGTGATCAAGATATTTAGTGATAGAAAGAAGGTTTTTAGAGAGAGAAAGAAGTGTGAGAAAATTCGTGCTAAGAGGTCTAATTTTCTGAAAGAGTGAGTGAAGTATTTACAGCCAGCATTTCTCAACGGTTAGCTGAGGGCGGTCCCGACGGTCCCAAATATATCTGGGGGCCGCCTAGGCCCTAAAGGGGCCGCCCCTAGACTGATGCTCCAATTTTTGTCTTTTTATGGGGAAGATTTATCTGGCTTAGCTGTACTTGTTTTTGGGGGGTAAATTTGAATTTCAAAATTTAAGTTTTTAATAAAATATTTCTTTTAATTAGAAAATATTTTGTATAATTAATTTTGTGAAAACACTTTTGTGGAATAAAAGTGTGGTTAAAAAAAATTCTTGATCACTAATCATGCTTAATGATTTGTTTGTTCATACCTTAAGTGATCACTAATCTTAAAAATGGAATTACACGATTAATAATTTGTAAACGTTTAATTTTATCGTAAACGTTTTTACATTTTGTTATTATCAAAACGTTGAGAGGTCAAAAAATATAAATAAAGTTTTTAGACATTATTTGTATTAACACACATACCATATGGGTACATCTGGAAAAGTACGTGTCTATTTTAAGCCAAAAACCCTTAAAAAAATGTTTTTTAAGTCAATGATGCTTTATGTACTAACCGAAGTGATTAATTATCCTTTTTATATGTTTTTGTATGTTTTCATACTTCTTTTACGTTTGTCTACGTTTTCATACGGTTATTTATAATAACATAAGAAAACATGAGAAAACGTATAAAACGTACAAAACGTACAAAACATACAAAACGTACAAAAACGCATAAATACGTATAAAAAGGTAGAATGTTCAAAATTGTATAAAAACGGATGAAACGTATAATAACGTCCAAAAACGTATAAAAAGGTAGAACGTTTAAAAAGGATGAAAACCCACAAAAACATATAACAACGTACAAAATGTATAAAAACAGATGAAAACGTATGATAACATACAAAAACGTGTCAAAATGTACAAAAACTTTTGAAAACGTATAAAATAAATATTATTATTATAACGAACTTATAAGTTTTTTGCAAATGTATGTACTGTGACATAGATAGTAACTTGTCCAGCGTGTCACAACCCGTTAAATAAGCTAACACAAACACCCCCGGAAAACAAAGCTTATAAAATAAAAGCTGAAATCAAGTAAGCTCTTAACCCTAACCTCAAATAAGCTAAAACAAATATTCGACTACCTTCAAGCTACTCTGAAAAGACATTATTGTGGCAAATGAAAGAGAAGTGTTTTATAGGTTTAAGGTTTGTGTGTTGTGTCAGGTATTTATAGTGAAACGAAGGTGAAGACTTGAGAGTTGATCAGTGGTTGAGATTGAATTGGTTTTTATAAGTACAAACGGGTCTCTGCTATTAGTACCGAGCCATTTCAGGTTACCGTTTTCATATTCTTTTATATTATCAAATATAAATCTTTTATTTATTAATTGTTTGTTAAAATAATGGAGTTTGAATTTATGATTGGTAGTAGTTTGTTTTTACTAACATTTTCTCGATTTATATGAATGGTCGTTAACCATTTCCACTAAGAAAATAATACTACTTTCTTGTTTATTAACATTATGATATTAACCAATTTATAAAGTATACATTAGGCGTAGGATATGTTGTCCATAAACAAACTAGTTTCATTTAAAGTGGGTGGTTGGGTGGGTATTCGTTGGTTAAGGCTGGTTTTAGCCTGAGGCTCAGGCCTAACGATAAAGTGAAACCAAAGTCAACTTTATTGCATTTCTGCTTAAACTTGACTAATCTGAGAATCAAAGCTCGGACACCTTTAATTCGTCGAAGACACTGTATTGCGTATATATAAAAAAATAATCGGGCAAAATAAAAAGAACCTACTGGTGCAACTAGGTTCGAAAAGGCATAAGGCAATAAGGCTCTCTACCTAAAGCGAATACAAAGGCAAAAGAGTACATGAGTGGCTACTACACACAACGCACTAGCTCTATAGCTATACAAATTAATATATATCTCAAAAGGAATATTTTCATACTTTTGTGCGACTGCTATAGAGTTATGTCTAACTTTTTTAAAAAGTTAATACGAGTACTTGTAATATAACAAACAAGAAGCCTAAATGAATCAGAATGTTTATCATCTAACCTATCTAAATAGTTTTTTGATGACACAAATGACCCATTTACTTATCTAGTTATCCTTATTGTTTCTTACAAGATCACATACCCAATGAGTCATTGAATAGCATTGTCATGTTTCCTATATCCTAACTGTCATGCTAAACTATGTCTTCTAAATTATAAAAAACAAGATAGATAATGCACACCTATTGTTTCAGCAACCAATTAGAACCATAGCCACGACAACACTAGAAATAAGAAGGGGGGTTGAATAGTTTTTACCATTTTAAATTTTATTACTTAGATTATCTACTTATGTGAATTCAATAGATCTATAAGAATTTATATGATAGCGAGACAATGAATAAATAAGTAAATGCGAAATGTAAATAAGTAAAGATATGCAAGATCAAACCAAAGATATGATGATATATAATGGTTCGGCTACAAAGCTCCTATTTGCCCTACTCCATTCTCCGAGTACCCAACTCAAGAGTTTTGTTTATTATGTCAACAAGCTTCCTATAGGCAGAGAAAACCGTACACGTCGCTTACACTTTTTCTGGTACTAAGCTAAATACCGAGTTTTACTTCAAGATATAACCAATATAACACACTACGTATTTTAAGGCCTATAATACTAATCTATTATACACATATGACCACTGTCCTTAGGCTGACATATAAATGACAACTAGGTCAGCAAGCAAAGAGGAAGTACTAACCGAGCGATCGCCTCGCTAACCCTAGACGACAACCACCATTCTAGTGTCGTTTGGTAAGACTCGAGTAGTATAAAGAGGGAATCCCATTCCCTAGAGATGGATTAACACACACACTCTGAACCATACTTTTCTCTTTACATTCTCTCTGCAATTATCTCATAACACCTATACTTATTCTCACGCCAGAGTTGATCCCAGAGCGAGCTAACGATGTTCTTTCTTAATTTCAGCTAGGATATAAAGAAGTAACCTTTGAAGGAGCCGAGATATTCACGAAGATTGAAGCCCATTTGCCAAGCCCAATAGGTCCACGTAAATTTGCTTCAACAACATTAGTATTTTGATTACCAAATATACACATATCCATGTGTACACTATCGTTTGAACTATAGGCATGTCTGCCTATATAAGTGAAGCTCATTCCATCTCTGATTCATAGCAAATTAGACAAGAAACATGGCAAAATGTATTACTTTTTTCTTCGTAACAATGTGCCTCGTCGGCGTCTTAAAAGCCGCTACTGGAACATTATGAATCAGATACTTAAGTTGACCAAGTCGGGCCTTCAAATCATGTTAAAGAACTACTGTAAGGCTTGGAGAATGAAACTTGAGCTAAACAACGTTCGTGATTTCATCGTGCCTGGAGGGAGTTGATAGCGAATGGAATGGAAACCGTATTTTGGGGATATTAGGAGACCAGTGGAGCAGTATATGAGGTGCACCAACTGCTACAAGGACATTCAAGCTCCCCAATTCTCTTTACTATGTTGCTTATATCGGATATGACCCAAACCCACTTTTTGTCATTTCCATATTTGGTTTCATCATTCATATGCATAAAATGTTATTTTTTGTATAAAAAGTTTTCTAACTAAATGGTTGTGTGTCCGAGTCAACATGTGAGAATGATTGATTTGTTGTATCTATATTATGAGATAGATAGTTTCTGTTTAAAAATAAATGTTTCTATATATTTTTTCATCAAGAATGTTACAATGGATTGAATAAAAATTGAGAATCGACATTTGATTTTTTGGCAAAATTTGCTTGTGAGCATCTATGTTTTTTTAAAAGAAAATAACATATGTTTGGCACATGTTGATACTTAGATAACCATAAACATGTAATGATAGTAGACATTTTTGCAGGAAAAAGAAAGGAAATGCAACATTAAACTTTTATAACAAATAGTAATAGTATTGATCTTGACATTATAAAGCAAAAATTGTTGCTTGAGAAGTCCTAACGATGCTAATAGCCTAATACTATGCACATAGAGCTATACGATGGTGTTAGATATTGGTTAGGGTGTATGATGATAATCCTGGATATCTTGCTTGAATCGTGTTGAGTTCACTTTTCGTATAAAGTATTTCGACTCTATTGGTGCCTGGGTTGCACGAAATCCTTATCGGGATAATTCAAGAAAATAATACACTTTACTTCAAGCACAAGAGAACAAAGCAAGAACAAGAGAGGAATTATATGAAGATTTTCATTATATTCTGTGAGACCATATGTTTTTGTATATAAGACTAAAACTATTGACAGTTAATGTTGGTTTTGGGTGGTTAAAGTTGGTTAAAACCAAACTTTTACATCCAAACTGACATGTAGTTACGGCGTAAACACATTAGTTACGGCGTAACTAATTCACTTGTTATGGCGTAGCCATTAGTGGTTACAGCGTAACCAGAAAACCTTTAATATTGACTATAGGTTACGGCGTAACCAAATCGTTTAGGTTACGGCGTAACCAATCCCAAAAGTCTCTGCCCCTTACCCCGCAAGATTACAATGTAACTAGTTTTGTTACAGCGTAACCCTTGCATATTTTGTCATGTTCAATTTCATATTAACTCAACGAGTGTGCACTCCACACTTCCCTAACTCATTTTCGAGCCGAATATGAAATCTCATAGGTTTCTAGTAAATCGTCATTACCTAAAATAGTCGACGACACTAAAATCACTAACAAATCCCCCCTCTATTTTAGTGTAATCCTTGATTTACTAAAATATATATATTAATATATATAAGTATGTTAAAGCAAACATAATGAAATAAACAAATGAATAAATGAAAATGTCTTGTGATTGAATTTTCATCTTAGTATAATACACATTCCAAATATTCAAGAATCGGGGTATCGTAACGATTGAACCCGTCAACTCATTTGAATACCTGAAGATACTATACACATAAGTTTCTACAACACTCTATTGTTCGTAACTTGACACTATTACAAGCCATGTGTCCGAATCCATTAATGAACATATAGGAAGCCAAGTCCAAGCTTCTTGAAGCGGCAAAACTTCATGCTCGCATAGGTGGTCCTTTTACTCTTGCACCTGCATTTTGCAATTTTTCAAAAGAACCATTAAGAAGATATACTTCAACCTAACCATCACTTGCAAGTCTGAACACATACCTCAGGAAGATAAACACACATGTTCCAATCCCTAACTACGAGCTTTCCACATTGAATTCAGCTTCTAACGTTGTATTAGAAAGGAATTTATATAGACTTTAATCACATCCCTATCACTGTCTTAATCACTAAGTCCCTAGCTAAACCCTTCGTCAAGTGGTCAGCTAAATTATGTTGTGACCTAACAAACTCAATAGAAATCACACCATTCATGATTAGCTCCCTAATCATACTATGTCTAACACCTAAATGTCTAGACTTGCCATTATATATTTGACTATAAGCTTTAGCCAATGTGGCAGCACTATCACAATGGATAGAAATCAGTGCTATTGGTTTCGGCCATATTGGAATCTCATGTATCAAGTTTCTTAGCCATTCTGCTTCTTTACCAGCATCAGCCAATGCTACAAACTCATATTCCATAGTGGAACCAGTTATACATGTTTTCTTCTTGAAAGCCCATGAAATGGCACCTCCTCCAAGCAGGAACACCCATCCACTAGTAAAAGATGAATCTTCAACATGATTTATCCAGCTAGCATCTAGCTAGCATCTGAATAAGCTTCTAACACCGAAGGATATCCAACATATGATAAACCATAATTCATAGTACCCTTCAAGTACTTGAATACCCTTGTTATTGCATGCCAATGTTGTCTACTAAGATTACTAGTAAACCTGCTTAATCTACCAACTGCATAAGCAATATCAGGTCTAGTGCTCGTCATAGCATACATCAAACAACCAATGGCTTTTGAGTATTCGAGCTGATCCACAGGTTTACCTGTATTAGGCATAAGCTTTTCTACCGGATCTATAAGCTCTTCAAAGAGTTGTAATGTGTTGATATTGTATTGTGTTGTAATTGTAATTGATAAAATCTGTCGATGTGTTTGGTTGACTCACAACGTAATATAATTCAATTTTTTGTATAAAACTTAAAAATTTTAATATATTAATAATTAAAATAATATAATAATAATATATAATAATATTATTAACAAATGATAATAATAATAATAATATTTTATTATTATTAAAAATAATTTATATTATTATTAAAATAATAATAATAAGAATAAGAATAGTTTATAAATACTAATGTTTTAATGTATAAAATTCTAAATTATAACGTAATTCAATTCTTTCTATCAAATTTTCTATGTAATCTGAAATCCCTCACTTGATGTAATTGTAGTGACTTAATTACAATTAGAAAAAATTACTTGTTTCGTCCATGTGGTTTACCCAGAAATCATGTTTCGTCCCTATTTGATTTTAATTACACTGATGGTCCCTAATTTTTAAACTAATTGCACTGATGGTCCCTATTTTTCAAAATAGGGAGCAACCATGTAATTAATTTTGTTTGAAATTTGTTACACGAATATATTAGAGAATAAATGTTAGTCAAAGTAATTATGTTAGTCAAAGTTATTTATGTTAGTCAAAGTAATTGGCCCAAGCTCGGTTTGTGGGCTTGTGGTCTACTAGGGTTTCTCTCTTGTAATCTCTATATATTGTGATGAATAATACAAATCAACCTACGGGGGTTTCATTGTCTAACATGGTATCGGAGCGGGTCTGATCCTTAGACCAAAGTGGTTATGTTGAGCCGCCTCTTTTATGCCACCCCGTCAAACCCTATCCATCTCGATTATCAAATACCTTCTTTTTTTTCTTTGAGAGAATACTTTGAATTATTCTCCGTTCTAGGGATACTTTGAATTATCCCGTAATTTGTGTTGGTGAGAATACTTTGAATTATTCTCCATTATATGGATACTTTGAATTATCCCATAATTTGTGTTTGTTAGAATACTTGAATTATTCTCCGTTATAGGGATACTTTGGTTTATCCCGTAATTTGTTTTAAGAGAATACTTTGGTTTATTCTCATATAGGATACTTTGGTTTATCCTGGTTCGGGATACTTTGGTTTATCCCGTAATTTGTGTTGCTTTTTGCTTTTGCCGCTGTCGATGAAGATTTGTCTCCGTTTGCTGTCGAAGATCTTCCTCAACAAAAAAAAAATTATTGTTTAATGTTTATTTAGCTTTCTCGTCCAATCCGAGCTTTCGCGATTTCCCCGCTCGGATTGCGGGGGAGTATTAGAGAATAAATGTTAGTCAAAGTAATTATGTTAGTCAAAGTTATTTATCTTAGTCAAAGTAATTGGCCCAAGCTCGGTTTGTGGGCATGTGGTCCACTAGGGTTTCTCTTTTGTAATCTCTAGATATTGTGATGAATAATACAAATCAATCTACAGGGTTTTCATTGTCTAACGAAATAGTCCCTATTTTCCAGAATAGGGACTATCAGTTAAACATGTTTGATATAATAGGGACCATCAGTGTAATTAAAATCGAATAGGGACGAAACATGATTTCCGGGTAAACCACAGGGACGAAACATGTAATTTTTTCTTATAATTACAACGCAAACCAAACAGTCACCGTAATGTAATATGAATTACAATTCCTTCCACCCTGTCAACCAAACACGATTGGAATGTAATTCAAATTACAATTACAACATATTAAAATGAATTTCAGCAAACCAAGCACCCTCTTAGTGTAACTAATGCCCAAAAAGAGCTTTGTGCATGATATGCAGTTAAGATTTAGTTACGTTATAGAGAAATAAGTACATTAGTTTACAACAGATTAAAATGAATTACAGTGAACCAAACATCTACTTAATGTAATTAATGCCCGAAAAGAGCTTTGTGCATTATAAGTAGTTAAGATTAGTTACATTATAGAGAAATGGGTACACTAGTTTACAACTTTGAACTATGTGATATCACATGAATGGAATACATGTATATATCTAGCTTTGAGACAATTACTAATCGTACAAGCAATGAATGGCATCAAGTCAAGTGAAAGAGGTCTCAAATGCTTTACAAACTGAGCAGACCTGACTTAAGGGGCGTGCGGTGGCACAAGGCTCTCCCCATTTCATGACGGGTACATATTTTCCAGCATTTGTAGCAATATATAGATGTTTTCTAGATCCGCAATGGCGACGGGACATTTGATACGTTAGTATGGCATACTACAACCATAGAGTAGTGCGTCGGCTCTCACGTCGTACCCACCATCCCATACGATAAGTATATTTTTTATTTCTTCAATAATTTTTTATGTTGTAAATGTTTTTGTTGGGGTTACGTAGGAAAAGTGACAACATTTTCACCCACGTCACACCTTTTAATAGATTATGATTTATATGTAAAAAATGATAAGTTGGGTGAGCCAGAAAAACCGAATTAACGAATAAATCGAAATCACGAAACGATCCGATACCAACTATATAACCCAATCCGAATTTGCAAATACTGATCGAACCGACACCGTCCTACCAATTCGGTTTTTGGGTTGGATTGGGGTTTGTTTGGCAGTGCGAGAAAACGAAGTTATCATAAATTTATATTATCTCATTATATATATATTATATATATATATTATATTATATATTTTAATTTTTTATTATATATTATATTAATATATTCATATTTTTTATAAATATTTGTATATAAAAAGACAATTAAAGTTTTATCCTAATATAAAAAACCTTTTTTTATGCTTGAAATAATTTTTTTTTGTTAAATATCTATGTAATTATTTACATTTTTTTGTGTAATTCGGGTCAACCCGAAAACCGAACCGAATTCAAATTCAGTTTTCGATTCGGTTTTCGAGTTAACTCAAAAAAAATTTAACCGAATTAACCGAACAACCCGATAACCGAAATGACACCCCTACTGATAAGATGACATAACCTTTTTTCACAACATCAGACTAATAAATAACCTAAACCAACAAGGGTCTAATGGGCTAACTCACCAAAGAGGCCTAGTCTTTCTGGCACTTTATAATCATTTCATTACTTAAAATAGTTATGTATCTAAATAACGCACAATAAATAAACATATAAATTACTTTAAATAACATATTTTTTCTATATTTAAAGTAGTTATGCATTTAATGCTTAATAAATAAACTACAAATTACCTTTTATATTTATCATAATTATTAGTTTAACCATTGTTCAGTGGACATTATTTAGCAAAATCCTTTACTTTTTATGAAATCCACTTTCAATGTTTTTTTTGCTCTTTAATTCAATATCCAATTTAATACTCCCTCCGTCTCAAAATTATAGTCCAGGTTTCCTTTTTTGGTTGTCCCAAATTAATTGTCCACTTCCAAAAATAGATAGGAAAGTTAGATTAAGTTTACCATATCATCCTCACTTACGTAATAATTACAAACTTTAAAGAGATTATAAATTAATTGGTTAAGGGTAAAAATGTAATTATGCAAAAAGTAAGAGAGAGAAAGCTGTAATAATGATGCTTTTCTTAAACTGCGTGTTTTTTGTCGGTGGACTATAATTTTGAGACGGGGAGTATACTTTTTTGAACTTTTAATTGTTCACATTTTTAACGTATTTATTTTATTTTTATTCAAATTTTTACAACTTTAACTTTCATAAATTTAAATTAATACAAACTTGATTTGTCAATATTTTATATTTATAGAGAAAGTTTTTTATGGGTAAGAGAGCGTGATGATCCATGCAAAAATAACGGTAGCGTTGCGAGAAACCCGAACAAACACATATACATTTGGAATTATAAATAACTATACATACCGCCGCCGTTATACGCGCACACCCAAACCAACAACAAGGGTGAAATGGGCTAACTCACCAAATCATTTATGGGGGTGTTTGTTTCGGACATAAGCTCATTTGGGCTTATATTTCATAAGCTCTAATTTTTCGGCTTATTTTGAGACTTGTGGGCTTATATATAAGTTATATAATAATAAACTTATATAAGCCCACAAGTCTGGGGGAAATCAATTGTTTTTTGTTTCAGTTAGGTTATGAGTTTTTTGTTTATTTGTAAAATAGTTACGGAGTATTACTTTATAGAAAAAATGTTTGTTTTGCCCCCAATTGTTTGATAAAATGCTTCATCTTCTTGTTTGGTTATTGATTTCATTAATTTTGTTGATAAAAAATGCAGATTCAGAAAATGATCTAAAACAAACGACTTACTCACCACTTAACAAGCCTTTGGTTAGTCGTCTAGCTCTAACTCTTTACACTGCAACACTTTGTTATGTGTTGTAGGCTTCAACAAGACAAGAAGAGATTATTACTATTACTATTATGGGAATCTTAATTCAGTTAGGTTGTTTTTGTTGGAATATGTCAAAGTATAAATAATATATGTCCGGAAATTTTTTCGAGCCTACAGGGACGCACACGTTAATATGTAGAACAACGATTAATAGATTAATGTAATATATTAGTGTTTAATGAACGATCCTAAAAAGTTTAACAAGAATTATATTAGTCGTTAAAAGTTAAAGGACTAATATGCAAAACCGGGAAAAAGGAAAGTTTCGGTTCACCCCCTTGTTTCCTTATATCGGTCGAACTCCACCTCCTTGAGGAGGTGGGATTGCTTGCTTGCATGCCAAGCAAAGAGGTGTATAAATAGGGGTTTTTGGTTCATTGTTTCTCTCATAACTTGAAATCAAAAACCCTAAACCTCTCCTTGTGTTCGACCGAATCCCAAAACCCACCAAAGGGTTTCATTTTTCTTCCCTTGGTCGCTCGATCGAACCGAACACCCTTTAGGGTTTCGGTTTTGTGGTTTTATACCACATACGTGGAGGTTTTGTTCGTGTGTTGATTGAATCAAAGACGAAGGTGATCGTTTGTTAAATACTAGCAATACAAGCCTACAATCGTTGGTAGACAAAAGTGTGTTGTCGAAGTAGAAATATTTTGATCCTATTGGTTTCGTGTGGTGTTATACATACGCGTATATTGAAGACGGTGGTTTCGTTAATTGCTAAAAGGTACATGTCTTCAATCTCTTGTTAACTATGTTATTCTATACGTGTTAATCTTTCCGCTGCGTACTCGTGATATATTTAATGGTTAAATAGATGTAAAAATCCAACAGTTTTTCTATCATAGTCACGCCTCTAATTTAGGATACAGCTGCGTCACATCACTACAAGTAAGCAAGGTCGTGGCCAGGGTGTGCTATTATATATTATCACAAAGTAGTAAAAAAGTGCTTACTGTTTGAATAGACCAATTGTAACGTGGTGGTGATGAAAATCACTCTCTGCTTGATTGTTTGATACTTTCGGCATGATTTCCTTGTTTAATATTCTTTTTAATGCGATGTTGAATGTGTGTACGTATAAAGTATGTGACATGACTGCACAGTGGCGGACCCAGGAAAGTTGAGAACGGGGGCAAAAAATTTTTTTAGACAAAAGTCGTTATGCACACAAAAATGAAGATAGAGATATAAGGTTTTTACATTGTTTGGCTTCAAGGTGGGGGGCAATTTGATTTTATGATGGGGTGCACTTTAATAAAAAGGTTAAAAAAAATTACACTAAAATATGATTTTATTTGGCGAATCATGGAGGGCACCGCATTGCATTTTAAGGTAATTGTCTCTTTACATAGGGTTTTTGAATGTGCAAAAGCAAATCACGCACTGCATTTTAAAATGCTTATTCATGTTAGAGTGTGTCTTAGGTTTAGGGAGAATTAATTCCCTGGATATGTCGTCTGATAAAGGTTGAAGGACGTACTCTGTATCTGCATACAAAGTTATTGCTCTAGTATAAACTCTTTTTGAATGCAAAACTATTCTTCTCTTGTTTGGGCAAACTGGTACTAGGGTTTGCACAGTCATGGTCACATAATTCTTGTTAGTTCTGAAATGACACAAATATGTTCAGTTAAAGGAGGCCGTGTATGCATCATAGGGGTGTTTTGTGACAGGTAATCTCGTATTAAAGTTTATACCCTTAACTTCTAAAAACTGCAGTAGGGAAAGAAATTAACTCCAGAAGGCTGCATACTTTCATTAGTTACTATTAGGGGAAATGAGAGATACAACGTGGACTTTCTTTAGGATTGGTTTCAATGTGTCTGTTTACATATTCAGGTGTATGTGGGTAGAGCTTATTTGAGTAGCTTATTATGTGGGTAGAGCTTATTTGAGTAGCTTATTAGCTTATTGTGGTGTCAAAACGCAGCAAGACTTTGTGAGTATTTGGTTTGAAATATAGCTTGTAAGTACATCTAATGGGGTGAAAAGTGTGTTTTTATAATATGTAACCTGTAAAAATGGATAAGCTGTTAAGGTCACCCAAACATACCCTGAGTGGGCGTTTGATAAATTATGCAGATAGAGCCTGCAAATTTGCAATGAGAGGGATTACTCTCCAATTTTCATAGTTTTGACCTAGGTATGTTAAGTGGGGTTTTGTTACAGATCAATTTTCTCAAGGGGGACAGGAACGCCCCATTTTGTAATACAACGATGCCTCAATCCTTCTTTAAGCAAGCAAAATGTGGCCATCACTGATACTCCACTGACACTTTTGTCCATGTATTCGAAGCAGTTTAGTTCCAAAAAGGATAGTTACTATTAGGGGAAATGAGAGATACAACGTGGACTTTCTTTAGGATTTGTTTCAATGTGTCTGTTTACAGGGGCAACGTAAAAAGAGAAAGAAAGCAAGTTGTCACATAACAGTAGTCCCATCGGAAAAGTAACTTGAATTATTTTAGGACAACACCTATACTCCAGAAAGAATTCTTTAGACACGATCTTATGTAGTTTCTTTCAGCTGAATTTTATTAGATAAGTGTCTAGCAAAATGGATTTAAATTCATCAAAACAAGAGGTGCATTTAATTTACCGTGCTTCTAGGATTTATAAGACTCAACAGCTAACTGCATCACATTGATCTCCACTCGCTGACTCATTCTTACTCATGCTAAACTTATATCATCATAGCTTCTTGTTGTTGTTGTATTGATTTATTATTTTGTTTTGATATGCAGATTTGGAAGACCTAAACCAAACAACTTATTAGATGCCGCACTACTACCAAACAAGATCAACAACAGGAACAGGAACGGGAACCTCCTCTGGTTAGTCATTTAACTCAACCCTTTAAGAGAATGCTTGTTGAAAACTGAAATAAGCAGCAATCCCGACATCCTCCAGGTTGTGAATGGTGTCCTTTTAGTTACGTAATTAATGGAAACACGGAAATTTATGGTTTTGTTTCATAAGGCCGGGGAGTTTAGACTTTGGATGAAAGTAATTACTGGTATGGTTTGTGAATCATAATATCTTGTTTAAATTGTATTCGCTAAGTATTTTGGGAACCAAATAAACATGTGTAAATTATGGCTATCATCTTGGAAACGGGTATGTTGATTATTTGATCTATCAAATATGATTTACGTGTCAGCAGCAAAAGTCGATTACTCAAACGCTAGAAGCTGATTTAGGATTTATCACTTTGAAATGCTCATAAAGCTCAATTAGTAGCTCACAATATAAGTATTTTATTATCCAAATGTTGTATCAGGCTTATTTCAAACACTGTTTTTCTTACATTTATTTATGCAACTATTTTTGCAGCAAAGATGGAAGCCAAACGTATAATTATCTTCATGATTACAACCACTATGAGTTACCCAGATCTATCTTCTTGTTGCGCCATCTCACAGACCTGCATATAGAAAACTGTACTTTAGACATTATTGTTCCAACATTAGACGGATTTGGTAGCCTTACAAGCTTATTCTTACGGAGTGGTAGGTTCTTAGAAAAACCACTTTTACATCTCTTAGCCAATTGTCCACTACTCAAGAAACTGGAACTGGTTAGTAACTTCTTTTTTACACACATTAAATGCATAACTACTTTAAATATAGAAAAAATATGTTATTTAAAGTAATTTATATGTTTATTTATTGTGCGTTATTTAGATACATAACGATTTTAAGTAATGAAATGATTATAAAGTGCCAGAAAGACTAGGCCTCTTTGGTGAGTTAGCCCATTAGACCCTTGTTGGTTTAGGTTATTTATTAGTCTGATGTTGTGAAAAAAGGTTATGTCATCTTATCAGTAGGGGTGTCATTTCGGTTATCGGGTTGTTCGGTTAATTTTTTTTTGAGTTAACTCGAAAACCGAATCGAAAACTGAATTTGAATTCGGTTCGGTTTTCGGGTTGACCCGAATTACACAAAAAAAATGTAAATAATTACATAGATATTTAGCAAAAAAAAATTATTTCAAGCATAAAAAAAAGTTTTTTTATATTAGGATAAAATTTTAATTGTCATTTATGGGGATGTTTGTTTCGGACATAAGCTCATTTGGGCTTATATTTCATAAGCTCTAATTTTTCGGCTTAGTTTGAGACTTGTGGGCTTATATATAAGTTATATAATAATAAACTTATATAAGACCACAAGTCTGGGGAAATCAATTGTTTTTTGTTTCAGTTAGGTTATGAGTTTTTTGTTTATTTGTAAAATAGTTACGGAGTATTACTTTATTGATAAAATGTTTGTTTTCCCCCCGAACTGTTTGATAAAATGCTTCATCTTCTTGTTTGGTTATTGATTTCATTAATTTTGTTGATAAAAAATGCACATCAGAAAATGATCTAAAACAAACGACTTACTCACCACTTAACAAGCCTTTGGTTAGTCGTCTAGCTCTAACTCTTTACACTGCAACACTTTGTTATGTGTTGTAGGCTTCAACAAGACAAGAAGAGATTATTACTATTACCATTATTGGAATCTTAATTCAGTTAGGTTGTTTTTGTTGGAATATGTCAAAGTATAAATAATATATGTCCGGAAATTTTTTCGAGCCTACGGGGACTCACACGTTAATATGTAGAACAACGATTAATAGATTAATGTAATATATTAGTGTTTAATGAACGATCCTTAAAAGTTTAACAAGAATTATATTAGTCGTTAAAAGTTAAAGGACTAATATGCAAAACCGGGAAAAAGGAAAGTTTCGGTTCACCCCCTTGTTTCCTTATATCGGTCGAACTCCACCTCCTTGAGGAGGTGGGATTGCTTGCTTGCATGCCAAGCAAAGAGGTGTATAAATAGGGGTTTTTGGTTCATTGTTTCTCTCATAACTTGAAATCAAAAACCCTAAACCTCTCCTTGTGCTCTCCTTGTGTTCGACCGAATCCCAAAACCCACCAAAGGGTTTCGTTTTTCTTCCCTTGGTCGTTCGATCGAACCGAACACCCTTTAGGGTTTCGGTTTTGTGGTTTTATACCACATACGTGGAGGTTTTGCTCGTGTGTTGATTGAATCAAAGACGAAGGTGATCGTTTGATTAAACACTACTAGTACTGGCATACTTCGTTGTTTGCTAAGAACGTATTGTGTGTGTCGAAGTAGAGGGATCATACTTTGATCCTATTGGTTTCGCGTGGTGTTATACATACGCGTATATTGAAGACGGTGGTTTCGTTAATTGCTAAAAGGTACATGTCTTCAATCTCTTGTTAACTATGTTATTCTATACGTGTTAATCTTTCCGCTGCGTACTCGTGATATATTTAATGGTTAAATAGATGTAAAAATCCAACAGTTTTTCTATCATAGTCACGCCTCTAATTTAGGATACAGCTGCGTCACATCACTACAAGTAAGCAAGGTCGTGGCCAGGGTGTGCTATTATATATTATCACAAAGTAGTAAAAAAGTGCTTACTGTTTGAATAGACCAATTGTAACGTGGTGGTGATGAAAATCACTCTCTGCTTGATTGTTTGATACTTTCGGCATGATTTCCTTGTTTAATATTCTTTTTAATGCGATGTTGAATGTGTGTACGTATAAAGTATGTGACATGACTGCACAGTGGCGGACCCAGGAAAGTTGAGAACGGGGGCAAAAATTTTTTTTTAGACAAAAGTCATTATGCACACAAAAATGAAGATAGAGATATAAGGTTTTTACATTGTTTGGCTTCAAGGTGGGGGGCAGTTTGATTTTATGATGGGGTGCACTTTAATAAAAAGGTTAAAAAAATTACACTAAAATATGATTTTATTTGGCGAATCATGGAGGGCCCCGTACTGCCAAATACCATAGTAAATTACGCCTTAGGCTTGCATCCTGTATAATCTTTTCAGTTCTTTTTCCAGCATTTATTTTGAAAATCCGAAGCATTCACCTCTTTCGAGTCAAAAAATTTCTTAAACGGTGTTCTGAGTACATCAAGACAAGTCTTTAGATCACAAGAATAAAGATTCTCTCTTTCAAGTTGCCATTGTAGTTGATTCAAATTGTGGTACATCTTCACTCTGAAGTCTCATACTCTTCTTGGAAGAATATTCGAAATGCAATTTCATATGGTCTCACGTGTCTACCCATTGAAAATTTGTTATTATGGAGAGTATCAAGATGTATCTTGAGCTCTTTAAACCATGCCATGCAGAGTGCAATTTTCTTTCTTCGAGTTGCATCTGTTGCAATTCTCTCTCTTCTAAATTTGAACTTGAGGATTCCATTGAATTCTGATGTGTGAAATTGATCTCTGGATCTTTTCGATGATAAAGAAACGTTGTGTGGTTAAAACTGTTAACACTTGATTTTTCCCGGCAAATATTAATTTCAAAAATTTCTTTCGCTAAACAATTGAAATTATCTTTAGAATCCTATTCAAAGTGTAGGAAAAAATTTGGAAATTAATTTTTTTTTACGTCAATTTTAACTGAAAAAAGTGTATCAAACAAATCTTGGTATTCCTTAGCATTCTTCTCATACTTAGCATTCTTGAGGGAAGACATTGGATCTTCAAAGATTGACTCAAATCTTTGAATAATTGCATTCTTATACTCCTCCCAACTTATATTTTCACCATTAACACTAAGATACTGTCTATGCCATAGTAAAGCTTTATCAGATAAATGCAATGAAACAATCTTTACCTTCTCCTTATTAGAAGTGTTATCAATGCTAAAGAATTGATCACATCTGAATGCCTAACTGCTGACATCATCTTCTTGAAACTTAGGAAATTCCACCTTTGCCAATCTCCCAAACTGATTAGCTTGTCTTCCTTTATTCATAGCCTGATTCTATTTGAGACCCAATGTAGCAAGCAAATTCCTCATCTCAGCAAATTGTGCATCCAAATACTCCATTGTGATCCCTTTATCACCATTGCTATTATTTGCAGTAACCATTCTTGTACTTGGTGCCATTTCCTGTTCTTGTGATTGTATGCTATTGATTGTGTTTGTTGCTAGTTATTACTCTCTTCCCTTCAGTCGAATAAAAACTAACAATTTAACTCGTTCTTGGCCAACTCAAATCAACCAAAACTGACCATTAGTTCAAGAACAGAGAATTTAACCACTTATGGGATGTTCTTGTGATCGCGATGGATATTTGACACTTGGTCTTGTTTATGACAGATAGCACACAATCTTGATCAGAATGCCAGTGTAGTAAACTGATTTTTTTGATCAATTGGACACCGGAAAACAAGAAAACTCGCCGGAAAATGAAGAACTTAACCGGAATAGTAATAGCAGAACAAGAACACTAGAGCTACCAGGATGGAGCTCTGATTGCACTTGATAAGCACTTCCAGAGATCAATGATGATCCGTGAAAAGTCAAAACTAGTTAGATCGCTCAAGGAATAAGAAACATAGCAAAATAAGCTAATTAAGATCAAAAATGGCTGAAATTCATTTATTGGATTATAACAAAACGTTTACAAGTGAAAAGAAAGAGAGTTTACAAGTTTTCTGGATAGATGGAAATGAATTACATACCTAGTATTTAAAAACAAGATTTCTCGCCAAAACTAGAAGTTGGTTAGAGTCTGTTGGGAACTGTCACATGCACCTTACATGCCTGGTAGATATGCCACTTGTGTGCTCATCATGTTCCAAACAGAGTAACCAGCTTATCACTTGAGGTGTGGCTTATCGCCTAAAAATACCTACGCATAAGTTTCATGCAAATTCGCATGCCTGGTATTTTTTCCATTTGTATATAATGCATGTATGATTATACATGCATGGTGAAATGCATATATCATGCATGGTTTTAGTCCCTTTTGTTACTTATGTAGTTATGTCGGTAGAAAAGAAATCCTAAGGTTTTTCCTGTTTTGTTCAATTCAACCCAAAAGCAAGAACAAGGTGTTTCGTTGTTTAATTCGTGAAGCAAGCACTAGTATCCTGAAATGTTCGTGTGACATGTAGTGTGAGCATACCATAAATGTGATTATTTTAATCACTAAGCGGTGCCAAGAATCAAGATCTATATTGTTTATTGATTTAATTCAATAAACAAAAGTTAGTAAATTAATTGTTTAATTTATATGTGTTAGTTCATAATATTAAACTAGATCCACTCCGTTGCTTACTCGTAGTTAATTGGTTAACTAGTTTGTAAAATCCAACAGTTCAGATGATTAAAGTTAGCAATGGCCGGCTTTAGGGTACGTTTGTTAAAAGGAGCAGTAGCTGTGAGCAGTACCTAGTAGGTGTGAGAGCAGTAGTTGTGTTGCCGTAGCGGTGAGCAGTAGCTATGAGCAGTAGTAGTAGCTGTGAGCAGTAGCTTGTCAGTAGTAGCAGTAGTAGCAGTCAAAGCTCAACGATCCTTTATCAATGCTTCTTAAAGAAGCATTGGAAAAACTAGCTTTCCTAAAAAATAGCACCGCTCACCGCTGCCAACGACTAATCAAACTAAAAATGATCACCGCTCTTTTTGCCAAACAAGCACTAAAAATCAAAATGCTCATTTCTCACCGCTCCAAAAAGCTCCCCACCGCTCCGCGCAAACATACCCTTAGTGAAGGTGTGGTCCATGTAAGCAGTTTACACATAAATACATAAGTATATTCTAAAACATATTGTTTTTCCGTATATTAAATATTATAACTTGACTTCGGTATTAGCTAAAAGTTTCGTATTTAGTATTCAAATGTATTCAACAAGTAATTTTGGCTCGCGCGCTACGGCGGGTCAAAATATACATAACTCTAATAGTGTTTGACTTGGATATCAGCTAATAGTGTTTGAGATTTTCTTACCAATTTTGTATGTATCTTTAAATCCTACATGATTCAAGATCTTCGTATGTAAAGATTAGTTGTCTATATCTTAAAGAATATAATTTATGCCATAATTGAATTTATTGGGATTAATAAATTCCTTTTTAAAATTTATGCACCTCTATATATATATATTTCACCAAGAAAAAAAAGCAAAACTCTTCATTTAGGCTTTATCTTTTCACCCTTCGCCCAACACAAAACCCACACATCTCCAATCCACCCTGCTGCACATCATGAAGAAGAAGGATGAGCCAGTTGTAGTTCGTCAAGGACACTTTTATTGGTTTGTGTTAATTCTCTTTTTATTTCAGGCTTTACCTACAAGTTTATTCTAATATAAAAGATTTCTCAAGTTTGTGTGTGTTTATGTTTAATTACTACGTTATCAGCTACCCTACTAAATAGTAGGACAACAAATTTACGATATGTGTTGTTGTTCGTTAGGTAAAATACTATTGTTTAACAGTTTAATTATTTAGGAAGCCCGATAATGAACAGATGGCTAAAATAGCTCTGTCATGGACCAGCATGGAGAAATATTTCTCCTAGATCTAATGTCATGAAGTGTGTATTGTTCACACAAAACGGACGTACCGTCCTACTCTTTGTTATTATTAGAGAATGTTGGTGAATTTTGGTGATTAAATGCATTAATTTTCGGGCCATTTTATCATTTATTATATATGAATTTTCGTGAGTTTTCCTTGTTTACTAGCCTATTTTTTTAATATTGTAGATAGCTAATGATTTTCGAACATAAAGCAGAATGTGTTCGTAAATTGCAAAGATGGAAGAATTAATTGAAAAATTACACCTAGGCAAACCCTAGATTCCCCTAATATTAGCGATGCCACCCAGACGTTGTTCTGTGGTTAGTGATGACCCTTCCAGAGAGCAAAAGAAAGTTGGAGTCATGAAGAAGATGTCATCGCAACTTTAGTAACTAGCAAAAGTCATATGAGCAAGACGTCGTCTCAACTTTTCAGATGTTGACACTATGCTCCAATACCATCATACACCCTCTTAAAGTTGAAGCCCTAGCCGCTATAAAACACTAATCTAATAAAACTACCATAACTTGGTCTTCGAAGTTTGCAACAAGGAGAACGTCGTGGTAAACGCTTACGGCGGTTTATGAAGCCACAAAACACTCTATTTTATGAGTTATTTATGTCTTCTGGTTTTTTCTCCATTTTGTTGGACTTTAGTTTTCGGCTCGGGTCCGGCCCTTTTGCCTTTTAGGCCCGTTTCAAGTTTCTTGACTTATTTAATAATCGTATTGTGGTGCTAGAATAGTTAGTTCTAAAATATATGAAAAGTCTAATTTTGGAAAGATCCTAATTATCAGTATTCGTTAAATCAATGATAGTTAGAAGAATTCGTGTGAATCAACAAGTTCAATGTAAGCTACTATTATTCATTACATTTACGTAAATTTTACAAAAATGAGAGACAAAGTAAAAACTTACATTTAGGTAGATGATCTAGGTAGTTCAAAAATGAGAGACAAAGAAATTCATTACATTAGTATTTTATAAAGAGTGTAGAGGTATGTAAAAATCTTTTCTCATCATAAATTTTTATGTCATATGAAGTACCAAAACTTTACTCAACCATTCAAGTCTTTATGTACAAGCTTAATTAAGCTTGATTATCATTCACGAGCCTTTAAAAGAAAAAATCTAACCGATGGAGAATCATTTACAAGCTCGAGTTAATAATTTTAGGTATGTTTAACTGAACATGGTTACGTGTTTTAGAATATTATTAAGACAAACATTCATCAAGTGTTGAACATGATACTTTCAAAGTCTTGACACGATAAGATAAAATAAACACATACAAATGTCAAACATATGGTTACCTGATTGTTTTGGTATTGGTCGTGACTTATGAGGATCCTGCATTTTTTACAACTTATGAACAAAGTCTAAGAATATTCTTAATTATGTAATAGTTTATCGATGTAATGAGGACGAGGTTGTTGTGGTAAGTTTGAAAATGCTACAATAAAACCATGGCAACAAGATGGTGACTTCAAGGTTGTGTTTGAATGCAAGGTCCATGATGAGGTATACGCTCGAAAAACAAATAAGAACATGCTAAAAAACTAATTTTATACGGTTTACTAATATGTTTGTGATAATGTGCAACCATTTCTGGTTAGTTCTATTTTAAAAACATAATTGGGCAATGAAGAAAAGAAAGAATATTCCACTTCTGATTCATTGATAAACATATTGTATGTAAAGATCGTGTTCGTACTAAACTGCCTTTTTGGTTAATGGATAGATTATCAAGTCCATTGCTCCATCAGTATATTGTCATGAAGACATAAAGACCGCAATAACTCTTGCGATGTTTGGAGGTCAGGCGAAAAATATGCAACGAAAGCATAGATTGCGCAGAGACATTAATGTGTTGTCGTTAGGTGATCCCGGGACTGCAAAATCTCAGTTTTTAAAGTAAGCACTTCAAGTATTTCAACATATTTACATTTATTCTTATTCTTTCCGTTGAAAATCCGTTGTAAATAATAAATATTTGCAGTGGAAAAGCAACAAATGACTAAAAATAAATCTAAAAGAGATTATAATTTATATTCCGTTGCAAATTTTCATAATTTGCAACGGAATAGCAACTGTAAGGCAAAAGTCAAAGCTGAAAATAAATTATCATTTGTATTATGTTGCAATTCCGTTGCAAAAAACAAAATTAGATCTAAAAACAAATTATCACTTACTTTGTGTTACAATTGTCACACCCTGCCAAGGCGGAAACGCGAGGCGTACCATGATATGCATCATCACAACACACATTGATGTCAACAATAATGAATAACTAGAATGTATTAAATTAAAACCAAAGTGTTATGACGACACCTAACACAAGAGGGGTCTTGTATTGAGGATAATCGCAACACAACAATACATAGACATAAATAAATCCCATCATAACATCATCATTATTCAAAATATCTGAAATACAAAAGTATGAAATGAAAACTCTAGCATAAAAGACTCCACATGCAATATATTGCAGGTATAAATGAAGTACATCCTTTTCTCAATAACAAGTGCAGTAACACGGAGTACATCCTTTTCTCGATAACAAGGAAAATGGTCATATTAAATACTTCAATTAGATATATCAAGGAAAGTGGAAAAATGTATTGACGGGTTATCTCAAAGCATTTGACCCATGCAATACTTGCGTGTTATGATTTGAATTTGTTTTGACCTGTTACCCTATGATGAAACAATTGCATGCATTATCTTCATTTTATGTTTTTATGATGGATTGTGTCATACATTGCAGTTGCGAAGGGAAATGTTTTAGGTCATTTCATGCAACTATGGAATCTGAGGAGGCACAAGATTCCAACTATGATTCTCTTTGTATCTTCTGAAGCAGTGAAGGTGTGTTATACGTAGTACATTTATGCAGTTTGGGATGATATCAATGTGTCTCATTTTCTTAACTATTCTTCTCATCGTCTTTTGTTTTCGCATTCGTTTTCTCTTCTCTTATCGTACTTGTATCATTTTGTAGGAAACACAACAATATAAATGTGAAAATTGTCGGTATAATTTAAACCAATGCTTTGCTTGTGGTGAACTAGTATCTTCGAATAAATCTTCAAATATCTTCGGATATATCTTCAAATACAGAGGTATGTAATACTTGAGGCAATCTTTTTTTCATAGTTTATTTATGTAGATCTTAAACATATGTTTATATGATCAACTTGGTCTACTTGAGATAGCTTTTGGATCTTGCTAGAAGTGTTGATAAGAAAATTCGTTATTTCTTAATTCTTTTTGTTTTTATAAGGTCACTCTGTGACACTTTTTTATCTAGATTGTAATCTTCTTTTTCTCTCTGAGAAAAATTATAAAAGGGTGGACATTTCACAAATTAATGGATTACTATTGAGCTAATATAAATTTGTGTTCTTTGGTGGCTTATCCGTTGGCCCTTGCAAATATATTTAATATGTTTAGTCATTGGCGTGATTTGTTTTCTCCTTACTAGCACAATGAATTGTCATAAACCAGATGCTAATCAGGGTGAATGAAAATGATGTTAGACTATCTGTGATTATGGCATTATCCATTGATGTGATACTCGCTCCTTCTGTCTTGCTTTTTCTGATAGTAGTATTATATGCAGGTTTTTTGATGTACTGTTATGGTCACTTTTATCACCCAAAATGTGTAGCAAATCTGCTACAAAAGGACAAGGAAGCTGAACCACAAGCTCTTGATTAAAACATTGCTAGGGGATCCTTTCATTTGTCCTGCTCACAAATGTGATGTCTGTAAGCAAACATAAAATGAAAAGGTGGAAGAATTGTAATTGCTGTTTGCGGTCAATGTCCAACTTCATACCACAAGAAATGTATACCTAGGTAGTTTTCTCTTTTAATGCTTGCTATGAAGGGATCACAAAAGGTTTGGGATTTTCCAAGTAGTAGAATGAATGAGTCATTCCCAAAGGAACATTAACTATGATAACAAAATTAATGCTATTAGAATAACAAAATCTAGAATGTTGTATGCATATAATTGACTTTGGGCGACATTTTACTTTTTTGTCCTATTTAACCCTTTTGGCTAAATTCTTTGATATGACCCGTTTGATATATAAAACACAACCTAAACCAACTCAGTCCTGATGCTCTAGGCATATTGTCACACCCCCAAACCGGGTCTAGTCGGAATAAGTATCTGAGGGCGTGACATCATAATATTCATCACACAAGATAAAGGGAATGACCACTAATGGACGCTTTGAAAATCACAACTCGTTGCATTTATTAAAAATAGATAAGTCTTACAAGATTTCAAATGAAATTAAAACATTGCGGAAGCGTAATTAAGTTTTCAAAAGACAATGAGTATGAATGATAAATAAAGTCTTGATAGATGATATCATATTGCATGTAGACTCCACATAGAACATCATAGAAGTCTAAAGCTAAACACTTGAGAAAAACATGCTTAAAATGGTCAACATAATATAGGTGAATTCATAAGTTTAAGTAAAGTATTTATGAGAATAAAAAATGTTTAGTGAATACTGCTTCACTCACAGTATTATGAAAAATATTTAGTAATTAGAAACGTTCAACAAAAGTAGTGTGGACCACATGATTTCAAAACGTATGACTATTGTAAAACATACAATATCCGTCAAAAGTATTTATGTTGCCTTAAGTTCATGACACCGAAGCCTTAAATACACGTTGTTTACAAGTTGGTGCCCCAGTAGTTGCTGTGCCAAACACCTAAAGTTCCTCAAATGAAATACGCTCGTTTACATAGTAGTGTGTTGTTATCTACTCGAACGGGGAAGTTCAATCCTAATAGATATTTTCACAGCATTCGCGCTTACTCGACTGGGCTGTCAAGAAATTAACGATTCATGATAATGGGGACTTCATGGCAATAGGGTAATTTAGGCAAACAAGTAAACAAGTAGGAGTTCAATAAAGCACTTGTGTCTAAATTAAAAGAAACCATCGTATTCGTAAAAGATTTAAGTTCTTGTATCAATAAGTAGAAACAATGTGATATCAATCATGTAAACGAATTTGTAAACTAACATATAAACGAGTTTGAAATCAATAATATAAACGAGTTTGTAAACGAGCATGTTTCTCACCCCAAAAGTTATAAAGTATATGTAAAACAAGTAAAACGTAGGGCTATGAACTCACCTTAAGCAAAGCGATGAGTAGAGAAATAAACAACGAAAGGTAGTACGATCACAAAAATCCTAACCGCGACCTAAGTCAACGACGCGTTTTAGGAGACGAAATATATATATAACGAACAACGTACAATTCATTTATAAAAAGAAATGGAATCCACATGTGTTTGTGTCTTAGTTTATTTTAGCAAAAACGTATCTTATCGAAGATGTAAGGGTTTTAGTTAAGTCTCGACACTTTTACGAAAAGTTTTTATTTTTGAAAATTTTGGAAATTTCGGACGTTAATACCGTCCCATATACTTGTTAAGTCCATAATTCTATAAACGTACTAAGGGAACTTAAATACCTATGTTTCATGTCCATCTTACTCATATATACTAACCATACTATTTTTAGTAATGTTTGACAATTTCGAAATATCATCTTTAGAAAGCTTCTAACCCTTCCTAAGAATATATAAATCCTATAAACGCACTAAGGGAACTTAAATACCTATGTTTCATGTCCATCTTACTCATATATACTAACCATACTATTTTTAGTAATGTTTGACAATTTCGAAATATCATCTTTAGAAAGCTTCTAACCCTTCCTAAGAATATATAAATGGTTTATTAATATTTCCTAAGGTCTTCGAAACTCAAACGGACTCAAACTCGCTCGAAATGACTAATTTTATAAAAATTCAGCAACTATATTTCAAATAAAATGTCCGAAAAGTGACTCGACAAAAATATTGTCTAACTATCTCGTCTTTGACTTTTAAACTTAACGGCTCGTTTTGACTTATGTAAAACATCATTTCGGACAACTTTCATGCTTTATATTTAAGCCGATTCAGACTCGAAAGGGTCCGAAACCCCCATTTTAGTTGCTGACCTGATGGTACTAAAAACAGTTTTGCCGTAAAAATTTCCCAACTTCATTTGGCTATAACTTGGTCGTTTTAAGGCCGATTTTAACGTTCTTTGTATCAAAAGTTGTGTATCGACATCTGCTAATTTATTTTAAAGGTTCGGCTAAGCCAAAATTTTTTATGACATCCTAAACTCACTTGGCGTTTTGGGACAGCAACTACCTTTTACCAAACCTAACCCATCTCATCTCCACAACTTCACAAATCCAGAAAACTAGCCTAATCCTCTTCAACCACATAAACCAACAACAAAACCACTATTAATAACATACTAATCCCATCTTCATCACCTCAAGAACACACTAATCTATCTAGTTACACCATACTAAAAACATATAAATCAAGATACCACAATTTCATCAAAAATATTTTTAACATGACTTGTTTACTTTTATGAAAGTGACACAAACACAAAAGAGGATAAGCGTATGGATAACATATGAACAAAAATGAAGAAATAAAGAGAGGGTTTACGTGTTTGCTTACAACTTGGAGAAAAAGATGGTGTTTAAGTGATAAAGGTGCACCAAAAAGACTAACTAACAATCCAAGGATGTCAACGCAAGTTTTTCTATAACAACTCTTCAAGCAACTAGCAAAAACAACACCGAAAGGTGTATGTTCTGGGTCACACCATCGACCGACATTGACTCATCCCCATCTTTAAGGAAGAGATCGGCGACCCCAAGTTCTTTTACCCCATTCAGAAAGTCTTTTCTGCCAGACGACTCGTAGGGGCGGAGAAAGGCCCTTACTCTGTCCCACACAATATATTACTATTATCCCTACCAGACAGCATCTACCTACACAAGCTTGATCAGGAGATAGGGAGGATCCAACAGAAGGACGAAATTCCGATTGTTCAGAGAATAAGATCGGTTCTATTAAGGACAGGTCGTATTGATGACCAAGTAGAGTCTCGAGAAGAAGCAAGCTTCAACCCTCCCCAAGACAACAAAGCCATCATTGTGGGGAGGGTAAAGAGCATCCAACGCAAAATGGCCTTTCATTCCCTTGTTTCATCATGGCACACCCCTCCCACAAGCACCCCCGGCTCAAGGACATCCGAGCATAATAAAGGAAGAAAAAGGAAGAGTTTTTGTGTTTGTGTGTTTTAAAAGAGATAAAATGAGATGAATGAATATGTTAAAATGCATGTGGTCCCTTTTTATGTTTGCACAAGAATTGGCATCCAAGGCTTGTGGGCCTTAGCCAAGGATATGCCAAAATCAAGAAGTGTACTCAGGGGAGCAAGGTTGCTAAAAATGGAAGGGTGTGTGGTGTTTGGGTAGTGCGGACGAGAACATGACAAAGGGAAGGGGACCAAGCTCAAAGTTTGAAAAATTAGACAAGAGACATTTATTTGGGGAAAACCTTGATATTTTCATGCATGCAAAAGGTTTAATCTTAGTAACTTTTATAATACCTGTAAAAACTGAAAACGCGCGATGGCTATTAAGAAAAAAAATATAATAATTGAAATACATGCTCGTTAAGTAGAAACGCGATAGTCGTTAAAAGACTATGTTAAATAGAAAGTCGGAACATATCCGATTACGGTTCTGAGTTTCACATGGGACAACTTCCTAGTTTTACGTCAAATCGATTAACTTATAAAAGTTGAATTAATTCACGTAACAGCTAAATAATAACTTTAAAATTTACGGAGTGTTACATTCTTTCCCCATTAAATGAGCTTTGTCCGCAAAGCTCAAGTCGTGGCATTTGACGAAGGTACGGGATCGGCGAAAAGGTATGGATATTTTTTCCGGATTTGATCTTCACGTTCTCATGTAAGTTCAGAACCCCTTCTTGAATTCCAACATACTTGCACAACCGGGATACGTCTTTTTTTAAACGCTTGACAAAACGCTTGACCTCACGATCCATAATTCCAACACGTTCTTTGACGAAGTGGAGTGTGTCGTCGATTTGGATTTCATCTAACAGGGTAACAAGTATTTCGTTAGAAAAACACTTCTTCAGGTTCGACACATGAAAAATACAATGAACTCGGCTTAGTTGTTTTGAAAGTTCAAGTCGGTAAGCGACAGTTCCAACCCTTGCTAAAATCTTGAAAGGTCCAATATAACGCGTGTTTAACTTTCCTCGTTTGTCGAAACGTATCCTCTTATATGCGTAACTCTGTCTGCGATTATGAGCAGCTTGTATTTTGTTACGTATCCGAATGATCTTCTTAGTCGTTTCACCGGTATGATTCTGAGCCAGTGAGTTGACTACCCAACATTGGTCCAGCAGATGGGTGATTGACACTCTTGGTCATAAAGTGTCTCGAACAGTGTGACCTAGATGCCGGTACAGTAACTGTTGTTGTAAGACATTCCTACTAAACGTATATTAGTATTCCGACTGCTTCTACGGTCAAGCTCGTAGCATATCCTCAATAGTCGGTATAGTTTGCTTGCTCTCGTGGTTGATAAACACAGTGCACCTTGTACTGTATAGATGGTTTCTCCAAATCTTTAGCGTAGGTTATGTGTCAAAACGTTTTCGAGGGGTTCAATAAAATATTCAAATAGGACATCAATGAATACCAAATAAAATAAAAGGCGAAATATAAAATGTATGCAATGTGCATGTAGGTACGGATTGAGTGTCGCGAGAATCCTTAAAGAAATGATAGAATATCTGTACTGATAAGAAGACATACGAAAACTGAGAATTAATGAGTTGTACTAATGATCAAAGAAGTACGTATTAAGTAACATTACGCATCAAGATCGAATAGTGAAATAATAAATGCGAACGAAGGAACCCAAAGAAAGAGTACTAATCTCCAAAAGGAGTAGTTGTCAATGTAAAAAGGCTATATCGAGTATAATGATTTATTATTTGAGTATAATGATGTATGAACAAAGAATGCTAAAAATGAGAGATTAAACATATTTATGAAAAAGAAGCAAATGATCATCGATCAATGCAAACGAAATAATTACCGAACCAAATTTCACGAAAAGAAAAATCTAACTCAATAAGCACAAAATTTCTCGCAAAGATCAAATAATAACAATCACAATTATAAGCTTTATAAATGATTTTAAGTAGCAAAAATAACAAAAATAGATCATAAAGTATCAAGAATATCCGTACAAATGTAGTAACGGTCAAAGGAAATGAACGTAATGAATTATTCGATCAACAAAATGAATGTAGAGATTCATTTGGTCTAATAGATCACGAACCATAGAACTATAGAGAGCCATCTGTACAATTAATCGATGCAAACGAGAGACCAAACACGTATAGTTGAAAGAGATACATATCAAAGAAACAATATGTCAAGGATGCTACACGAGATAGGTAAAATAATTGTATAAACAATTAATTATTATGGAGAATCAATACCAACTGGCTAAAACAAGTACACATTAAGAAAATGGTATATCAAGGATGTTAAAATGGAATATGTGAAATTAATTGTACAAACAATTAATTATTAGAGGGAGCGGAAATATCCGTACCATGAAACGAACAATACATCAAGAGTTTTCAAAAAAATGTTTTAAATAGAAAGGTCATTATTAGCTATGATGTTCGAGATTCTCTCTTTGGAGTGGGGGTTGCTGGTTGTGTCGTACCCAATGATGTTCTAGTCGGAAGGTGTGACCTTCATTAGCGTGGTCTGTCTCGAGGGTCTTTATGCGTGATTCGTTATCGGCATCTCTGATCTCGTTCCACTCAAGGCGAAAGAGCATGTCAGCAATACGTTGGGTTATGAGTCGTTGATATCTTCCGCACTTAGAAGTTTTCTTCTTGACGATATAATTTTTCCAAAATCACAAGAAATAAAGTGAAAATGATGAGGCGTTAATGAGTCGTGTTCCAAAAGTAGGTATTCCAAGACGACACGTTACGAGGTGACAAGTTACTATACGCATCCCAATTATCGGCATGTTCCTATGTGGTGAGTTACGTGACAACATATGTGTTTCAAAAGTGTGAGGTGAGTGTTCAAACTCGAAGTAGGATAGTAAAATAACCAGTGGGATCGACAAAATGTGACGAGTTTCAATATCATCAAAACTGGTATTATGAGAAAATCATGAGAAGTTTTAGAGACCATTGTATCGCTAACAACGTCTCGAGAAGGTTTTAGAGATCATTGTATTACTTACAACGGCTTGAAAATGAACAAGACAATTGTGTCACTCACAATGTCTTAAGAGAAATTTAGAGACCATTGTGCAACTCATAATGTCTTAAAAATAAACAAGACCATTCTTTCACTCACAATGTCTTGGAAGAGTTCTAGTATTTATATAAATAGCTTTTATGTAAAACAAATAAAAAATCTACGTAAGGAATAAATAAACGAAAGGCAAAGGTATTTCAAAGTGAAATAAACTCAAGGCGAAAATATGCTCGTGGCAAAGTAAATATGTAACTCATGGCAAATTAAATCTAAAGCAAAATAAGTTTAAGGCATAATAATTTAGACAAAATATTATTTGAAGCGAAATAATATTTAAGTAAAATAATACTTAGATATATAAACAATAGCAATTGCATATATATGGCAAAATAGAAGCACGCATAGGAAAAATAAAGGCACATATAGGTAAGGATAAAAATCACATAAGGATCACATACTGGTTATAGACCAAACCTAATATACTACCTGGTTCTCTATAACCTTAGCTCTAGATACCAATCTGTCACACCCCCAAAACGGGTCTCAGCGGAAATAGGATTCTGAGGGCGTGACGTCATAATATTCATCACACAAGATAAAGGGAATGACCGCTAACGGACATTTTGAAAATCACAACTCGTTTCATTTATTAAAAATAGATAAGTCTTACAAGATTTCAAATGAAATTAAAACGTTGTGGAAGCTTAATTAAGTTTTCAAATGACAACGAGTATGAATGATAAATAAAGTCTTGAAAGATGATATCATATTGCACATAGACTCCACATAACACATCATAGAAGTCTAAAGCTAAGCACCTGAGAAAAACATACTTAAAACGGTCAACATAAAGTTGGTGAATTCATAAGTTTAAGTAAAGTATTTACGAGAATAAAAAACGTTTAGTGAATACTGCTTCACTCACAGTATTATGAAAAGTTTTTAGTAATTGGACACGTTCAACAAAAATAGTGTGGACCACAGGATTTCAAAACGTATGACTATTGTAACAGATACAATATTCGTCAAAAGTGTTTACGTTACGCTATGCTCATGACACCGAAGCCTTAAGTACACGTTGTTTACAAGTTTGTGCCTCAGTAGGTGCATTGGCAAACACCTAGAGTTCCTCAAATGAAATATGCTCGTTTACATGGTAGTGCGTTGTTATCTACCCGGACGGGGAGGTTCAATCCCAATAGATCTATTCACAGCATCCGCGCTTACTCAACCGGTATCTTCGGTCAAGAAATTAACTGTTCATGATAATGGGGACTTCATGGCAATAGGGTAACTTAAGCAAAAACACGTAGGAATTCAATAAAGCACTTGTGTCTAAATTAAAAGAAACCATCGTATTCGTAAAAGCTTTAAGTTCTTGTATCCATAAGTAGAAAGAGTGATATTAATCATGTAAACGAATTTGTAAACTAAAATATAAACAAGTTTGAAATCATGTAAACGAGTTTGTAAACGAGCATGTTTCTCACCCCAAAAGTTATAAAGTATATGTAAAACAAGTAAAACATGGGGCTATGAACTCACCTTAAGCAAAGCGATGAGTAGAGAAATAATCAACGAAAGGTAGTACGATCACGAAAATCCTAACCGCGACCTAAGTCAACGACGTGTTTTAGGAGACGAAATATATATATAACGAACAACATACAATTCGTTTATAGAAAGCAACGGAATCCACATGTGTTTGTGTCTTAGTTTATTTTAGCAAAAACGTATATTATCGAAGATGTAAGGGTTTTAGTTATGTCTCGACACTTTTAAGAAAAGTTACTATTTTTGGAAAGTTTTTATTTTTGGAAAGTTCGGAAATTCCAGACGTTAATACCGTCCCCTATACTTGTTAAGTCCATAATCCTATAAACACACTAAGGGAACTTAAACACCTACGTTTCATGTCTATCTCGCTCATATATACTAAACATCCTATTTTTAGTAATGTTTGACAATTTTGAAATATCGTCTTTAGAAAGCTTCTAACCCTTCCTAAGAATATATAAGTGGTATGTTAATATTTCCTAAGGTCTTCGAAACTCAAACGGACTCAAACTCGCTCGAAATGACTTATTTTATAAAAATTCAGCAACTATATTTCAAATAAAATGTCCGAAAAGTGACTAAAAAAATATGGTCTAACTCTCTCGTCTTTGACTTTTAAGCTTAATGGCTCATTCTATCATATGTAGCACATCATTTCGGACAACTTTCATGTTTTATATTTAAGCCGATTCGGACTCGAAAGGGTCCGAAACACCCGTTTTAGCTGCTGACCTGATGGTACTAAAAACTGTTTTGCCGCAAAATTTCCCCAACTTCATTTGGCTATAACTTGGTCATTTTAAGGCCGATTTTAGCGTTCTTTATATAAAAAGTTGTGTATCAACATCTACTAATATATTTTTAAGGTTCGGCTAAACCAAAACATTTTTAGACATCCTAAACTCACTTAGCGTTTTGGGACAACAACTACCTTTTACCAAAACCAACCCATCTCATCTCCACAACTTCACAAATCCACAAAACTAGCCTAATCCTCTTCAACCACATAAACCAACAACAAAACCACTATTAATAACATACTAATCCCATCTCCATCACCTCAAGAACACACTAATCTATCTAGTTAAACCATACTAACAACATATAAATCAAGATACCACAATTTCTTCAAAAATATTTTTAACACGACTTGTTTACTTTTATAAAAGTGACACAAACACAATAGAGGATAGGCGTATGGTTAACATATGAACAAAAATGAAGAAATAAAGAGAGGGTTTACGTGTTTGCTTAAAACTTGGAGAAAAAGATGGTGTTTAAGTGATAAAGGTGCACCAAAAAGACTAACTAACAATCCAAGGATGTCAACGCAAGCTTTTCTGTAACAACTCTTCAAGCAACTAGTAAAAACAACACCAAAAGGTGTGTGTTCTGGGTCACACCATCGACCGACATTAACTCATCCCCATCTTTAAGGAAGAGATCGGCGACCCCATGTTCTTTTACCCCATTCAGAAAGTCTTTTTTGCCAGACGACTCATAGGGGCGGAGAAAGGCCCTTACTCTGTCCCACACAATCCAAGGATATGCCAAAATCAAGAGGTGTACTTAAGGGAGCAAGGCTGCTAAAAAATGGAAGGGTGTGTGGTGTTTGGGTGGTGCGGACGAGAACAAGACAAAGGGAAGGGGACCAAGCTCAAAGTTTGAAAAATTATGCAAGAGATATTTATTTTGGGGAAAACCTTGATATTTTCATGCATGCACAAGGTTTAATCTTAGTAACTTTTATAATACCCGTAAAAACTGAAAACCCACGACTGCTAAAAAGAAAAAAATATAATAATTCAAATACATGCTCGTTAAGTAGAAACGTGATAGTCGTTAAAAGACTACGTTAAATAGAAAGTTAGAACATATCTGATTATGGTTCTCAGTTTCACGCGGGACAACTTCCTGGTTTTACGTCAAATTAACACATAACTTATAAAAGTTGAATTAATTCACGTAAAAGCTAAAATAATAACATGGAAATTTACGGAGTGTTACACATATGACTTTGCATGATGTTTGACCCTTTCAGCTATGTTCTTTGATTTGACTATTTAAAATAAGCACAAACCAAATCGACCCATGCGTAAGTGCATAACTAGGCTGGTCAAATTGTCACATGTACATCTAGACCACTACTTACCAGTAAGTGTTTAAATTTTATATTCGCATACGCTTGAACAAATAAAATGGAAAACATGAATGTAATTTTACTCGTATCTTTGGAACTTACTTTTTGAAAGAAATAGATTGTGTTGTATATGCAACAATCCATCATACCCACGTGAGCATGGCTGGTGCTACACAGTCTGCAAACAATGTAGTAGCAAGGTTGATCTAGTGGCGTCTAAGAGTGCATCGACCAACTCTTCAAGGAATCAAAAGCAGGCATATAACTATACACAACATGGAAGAGTCTTCCCAAGTCGCCACAAGGTATTTGTTATTGGAGCTTATACAACATATGTATTGCTTATATGTTATATGGCCATATATTAATAAACATGCCTTCATATTTGCAGATTTAGTGTATTATTTATATCATTAACGAATCAAGTTTTGCATCGTTGGTTGTATTTGACAACAGTGCGAATAAGTTATAACTTATTTGGTAAAGTTGTACATTATCATATGGTGGTATTTGACAACATTGTAACATTAGTGTATGTTACACATTATCGTATGCTTATTTGATCTTCAGCTAAAGCAAGTATTATCACATGGTTGTATTTTTACGTTTGTTTACATTCTCTCTTATTATTATCAAGTAAAATCATGAAGTCAGCCCGCCCATCCGGGCGTGCTATGAAACTAGTACCTTCATATACGCCATCAAAAGTGAGATGTGACTAATGATAAAGGTTTGTTCATTTTGTTATTACATTTCTTAAAAATATTTTAAGTTAAAAGAAAAGAAAATGCTTTATCAATAATTATCTACAATGTAAGAAACTATAAATAATTACGTTAATCATTAATAAAAGTTTAATTTTAGTGTTTAAAAAAATGAAAAAGAACTTAAGTCATCACTACGGATGTTTGCTCTTAAAGAGAGAATGTTGAGTTGACGCTTAGGTGACAGTGTTGTTCAAGTGTGGTCACCATTGCTACTGTTAGATTGCCTGGAATGGGCGCGAGGCATCACCACAAAACCCCACCTCACTCGGTGAGGCCCATTCCGGTTACCTTTGGTGAAAGGTGAGAGGGAGAAAAAAGGAGAGTGAAAGGTGAGTGGCTCCCTTTTATTGTTTTTATTTTGTTTGTAAGTGTTTGTGGGGGTCTTTAGTGAGGTAAGTGAGTATTTTAATGAAAGATGAGGAATGGTGTGACCATTACGGGTGAAAGGTGAGAGAGTGTGAGAGGAAAAAGAAAGCTGAGGTGACGCTGGTGCGAAAGGTGAGGGGAGATGACCAATAATTTCAGCCAAGAGAAACATTTAACACCACCATTTTTGTGAATAGTATACTACTTTTGTGATTTTTATTCATATTATTTTGAATTTATACCCATTACTAAAGTGTACATTACCTTAGTGAGTTACATTTCTAAGCTGGTTTATCGGTTGCCATAAGGTTCAAGCAGTTGTGTCTTCAACATCATGTCGACTTGTGTGTTTGTCTTGTTCATGAAAATGTATTTAACTTGTCACTTTTTATCAAACACTGTTTTCACCTTTTATTGGTTTTTGGATACAAATTAGTTTTAGATAGTGGTAGTTATGATTAATGAGGCTTCATATTAGCAAGTTTATGCTTGTAAGAGCTCAGGTGTCGTAACGCCCTCAAAATCAAAAAGTGTTATCAAATCAGCGTTATTGATGTAGTGAAAATAAAATAACACACAAATTGAATCTGTTGATTCTAACGAATACCAGAAACAATCTTCCAACTATCGTTGATTCAAAAGAATACCGATAATCAGGCAAACTCCAACAATCGTTGATTCAAACGAATACCGATTATTAAGAGAATCTTAGCAAACCGTAAGAACAAAGCAAAGCTTTTATTATTAAAACTCAAAGATATATATCCCAATACAAAGAAAATATCTAATATTTATAGGAAAACAAAAGACCTTTCATTTTCCCCAAATTTATAACCAATTAGAAATTAAATACTATCCTAATCACAATTTATTGTCAAACTTAAATAACATTAAAGAAAATTAATGTCTTGTTTTGACTATGCGTTTTGAGTTTGACTAGAAGTTGAAACCGCATCATTCTCCCACACTTAAAAAAACTCGTCCTCGAGTTTGCCTTACTCGTCCCTTCTACTCGTAGCATCCAAATTTGTATCCCTTGCATCAAATGTCCTTTCTTTATAATGACTCGACTTCGAAGCTTGATCGTCTTAAAACCAAACTTATCGACCATGGGTTTAGCTTTCAAATACTCTTCTTGATATTTTTTGTCAATCAAAATACCAATCTCGACTAAATTACCTTTTTGCAACCAAATTAACTCATTAGGGTTTGAATATACGATTTTTGAAAAATCAACACTTACAGTAGTTTGGATCATTGAAGAGCAAAGATCATTAGCCACAACTACGACGTCTTCGATGTTGTCTTCTTCCCCGCCAAATGTTCCTTTCCCAATAAATCCTTCTTCCTCGTCAATGACATCTTCAATATCGGTATCATAAAGTGGCATCGATTCTTCTTCATATTGATCATCATCAAATACTGGAGGTCCTTCATAATCATTACTAGCCATACCATAATCTCTCCATTCATTAGAAGATGAACCATCACCCTCAAAGAACGGATATTCTAACTCTTCGCCTTCACTTCTCCTTGGAAACATCTTAATCAGGAACTTCGGCTCTTGATACCAACTGATGTAGTGTGTTAAAAGGGATAACTAATTGGATCTGTTGATTCTACGAATACCCAGAAACAATTCTTCTAATTATCGTTGATTCGAGAGGAATACCGATAGTTAGGCAAATTCTTGACAAACTGCCAAAAATAAACTTTTCATATCTTTTGGAACTGAATAGCCAGATGCTTAGTACAACACTTAAATAAGAAAATGAAGCTGAAATGGGCCCTAAAAGACAAACGGGCCAAAAGTTATGCCAAAAACAAAAGTTCCAAATTCTTAAAAAAACACGAAAATGTAAATAACTCCTAAAATATGATGTTTCAAGGCTCGAAAACTCCTATGTTGGTTACCACACGTTCCTCGTTCAAGCTTCGAAACGGCTGGTCTTGGGCTGAAAACGGATCATATGAGCCCAAGTTATGACCTTTTAAAAAAAGGGCCTTCTTCACACGATCTTGGCTTCCTAGAAATAAAATTGGCCGTTCTTTCAATACTTGGGCCTGCATCATCTCCCTGGATAGAAAAAAATTGCCCTCGAATTCAAACAGGATCCATCATCAGTTGAATCACGTGATAAGGCAACAAGTCGCTTCACATTAAGACATCAGACAACGAATTAGGCTTGTAACTTCAAACGGTATGCATTGGAGTTAATTTTTCTCGGACAATTTTAGCGGTCTATCTTCTTAGCTGATAATTTTTAATACTCACCTAATGGGAATCGATACTTAGTTAATTATAGCCCCACAAAGTCTCCCACTTCAAAATATACTTGTCGCCGATTTTGATCATGATACCTGCTTGTAATTGGAATTAGCTCGAACCAAAGTTATCCCGACAGCTTTATGAACTTCATGCAACCCTTCAACGAAAAATCTGCACGTTCTTGCGCACCCAAGGAACAGAACAGGAAACGGGAGAGTCATTAAATCAAGAGGTCACGTTGGCGTGAGCAGAAATAAACCCACCTGAAGTTGGACTAAACCGTGCTTCGATTGATAGCATGATTAGGAGCAAACTCAGCTGGCTAGACTTATGATCCCATGCTATCAATGGGTCACCCCACCAAAACCTTAACAGATTACGTGATCGGTTAACAACTTCAGTTTGCCCATCAGTTTGAGGGTGATAAGCACTACTAAAATTAAGTTGAGTGTTCACCATCTTCCACAAACTACGCCAAAAGTGACTCAGAAACCGAGTGTCTCGATCAGAAACAATAGACAGAAGGTAAACCATGTAAACGATACACATCTAAAGGAAAAGTTGGGCCACAATAACTGCATCTGTCGTCTTCTTGCATGGAATAAAGTGAACCATTCTTTGAAAAAACGTCAACAACAACAAAGATTGAATTCATTACACTTTGAGTACGAGGTAATCCCAACACAAAATCCATGCTGATATCAACCCATGGCTGCAAAGGAACTGGCAAAGGCATATAGAGACCTGCATTAGTAGCTGTCCCCTTTGAAACTTGGCATATACGACACCTCTTAACATAACGATCCACTTCTTTCCTCATAGTGGGCCAGAAATAAGAAGCCTGTACCAATTTTAAGGTGCGATCGCGACCAACATGTCCTTCACCATGTAACTCCTTAATAATTTTCAAGCGAAGACTGGTATCAGGAATACATAGTTGATTCCCTTTGAAAAGAAAGCCATCATGAATATTAAAATCTGGGTGTTGCCCTGATTGCACACCCTGCAAAACATTAGAAAAGTATGGGTCCAAAGTTAACTGCTCACAAATTACGTCCAGCCCGGGCACATCAACTTGCAATTTTTTAGAAAAACAAGCAGATTATTCTCCTATTAAGCATCGGCGCCCGATTGGACACACCAGTCTTGTGTTTGACCACAAAAGTAAACTTCTCAAGAAATGCCAACCAACGCCCATGCTTGTGTGACACCTTATCTTGAGTGCGAATATGCCTCCGTAACCTAACTACGTTTGGTTACCATGGCGTTCTCCTCGTTCCAAGCTTCGAAACGGCTGGTCGTGGGCCTGAAACGGATTATCTGAGCCCAAGTTATCCCCTTTTAAATAAATGGCCTTTCTTCACACGATCTTAAAATGGCCCGTTCTTCAATACTTGGGCCTGCATCATTCCCTCCTGGGTAGACAAAATTCGCCCTCGAATTCACAACAAGATCACCAGCAGATGAATCACCGTGATAAGGCAACAAGTGCTTCACATTAAAGACACCAGAACAACGAATATGGCTTGGTAACTTCAATCGATAAGCATTGGAGTTAATTTTCTCGACAATTTCCAGCGGGCCAATCTTCTTAGCTGACAACTTTTTATATTCACCAACTGGGAAACGATCCTTAGTTAAACAGCCTACACAAAGTAACCCGCTTCAAAATCTACCTGTCGTCGCTTTTGATCTGCATCTTGCTTGTACTTGGAGTTAGCTCGAACCAATTTGTCACAAACAACTTTATGAACTTCACGCAACCCTTCAACAAAATCTTGTACTTTCTTGGGAACAGAACCAGAAACAGGAAGAGACATTAAATCAAGAGGTCCACGTGGTTGAGCAGAATAAACCACCTGAAATGGACTAAACCCGGTGCTTCGGTTGACATCATGATTATGAGCAACTTTAGCTTGACATAACTTCTGATCCCATGCCTTCACATGATCACCCACCAAACACCTTAACAGATTACCAAAAGATCGGTTAACAACTTCAGTTTACCCATTAGTTTGAGGGTGATAAGCACTACTAAAATTGAGTTGCGTGTTCACCATCTTCCACAAACAACGCCAAAAGTGACTCAAAAACCGAGTGTCTCGATCAGAAACAATAAAGGAAGGTAAACCATGTAAACGATACACATCCCTAAAGAAAAGTTGGGCACATTAACTGCATCTGTCATCTTCTTGCAAGGAATAAAGTGCACCATCTTAGAAAAACGATCAACAACAACAAAGATTGAATCATTACCCCTTTGAGTACGAGGTAACCCCAACACAAAATCCATGCTGATATGGCTGTACAGGAACAGGCAAAGGCATATAGAGACCTGCATTAGTAGCTGTCCCTTTTGAAACGTGGCATATACGACACCTCTTGACATAATGATCCACTTCTTTCCTCATAGTGGGCCAGAAATAAGAAGCCTGCACCAACTGTAAAGTGCGATCGCGACCAACATGCCCTTCATCATGTAACTCCTTAATAATTTTCAAGCGAAGACTGGTATTAGGAATACATAGTTGATTCCCTATGAAAACAAAACCATCATGAATATTATAATCTGGTTTTTGCCCTGATTGCACACCCTGCAATACATTAGAAAAGTATGGGTCCAAAGTTAACTGCTCACGAATAACATCTAGCCCTGGCACATCAACTTGCATAGAAACCAGCAAATTACTCCTCCTACTTAAGGCATCAGCAACCCGATTAGAAACACCAGTCTTGTGTTTGACCACAAAAGTAAACTTCTCAAGAAATGCCAACCAACGCCCATGCTAATGTGACACCTTATCTTAAGTGCGAATATGCCTTAAAGAATCATGCTCAGTGAACAAAACAAACTCCTTATGAAATAGGTAGTGGCGCCAATGCTTTACAGCTTGGACCACCACATAAAACTCCAGGTCATAAGTGGTGTACCTAGACTTTGGCTCCGTCAATTTCTTACTAAAATAAGCAACAGGCCGACCACCTTGACTAAGAACACCCCCAATTGCAACCTTTAAGGCATCCGTATGAAGTTTAAAAACTTTAGAAAAGTCAGGCAATACCAAGATTGGTGTTGTAGTAAGCTTTTCTTTGACAACCTGAAAAGCTGACTCTGCCTCCTTCGTCCACACAAATGACTTTCCCTTCATGCAATCCATCAAAAGGGCCATAATGGAACTAAAATTCGAGATGAACCGCCTATAAAAAGAAGCAAGGCCATGAAAACTTTGAACTTCAGTAATGGTAGTTGGGGTTGACCACTCTTGAACAACCGCTACCTTAGACTAGTCCACATGTATCCCTTCACCAGAAACAACATACCCCAAAAACAAAACCTTAGGGGTCATGAACACACATTTCTTCGTGGCTGCATAAAAACTATCCTTGCGAAGTAAGGTCAAGACCCGCCTCACATGGGTGACATGCTCACTGAAAGAAGCACTATAAATGAGAATATCATCAAAATAAACAACCACAAACTTCCTCATAAAAGGTCTAAGCAATTGATTCATCACACGCATAAATGTGCTGGGTGCGTTTGATAAACTAAAAGGCATCACTAACCACTCATACAATCCTTTACGCGTCTTGAAGGTTGTTTTCCACTCATCACCAGGTCTAAGGCGAATCTGGTAATACCCACTCTTTAAGTCTAATTTCCTAAAGATAGTAGCACCACTAATTTGGTCAAGCAAATCATCTAGGCAAGGGATAGGAAACCTGTACCTCATAGTAATCTTGTTGATGGCTTGACTGTCCACACACATACACCATGATCCATCCTTCTTTGGAGTCAATAGGGCTGGAACAACACATGGGCTCATGCTTTCATGAATGTGACCCTTAGAAACCAATTCTTCAACCTGCCTACGCAACTCCTCATGCTCTCTTGGGCTCATTCTATAATGTGGCCTGTTAGGCAATTATGAACCAGGCTCTAAATCAATATGGTGTTGGATGTCACGTAAAGGTGGTAATCCATCAAGCAACTCATCATGGAAAACATCCAAAAATTCCTCAAGTAAAGGAATCATAGCCTCGAGAATTTTGCTATCCTTAGCAACTTCCTTCCCTATTAGCACAAAAACATCATCGCCCATCTCTAATTCGTTCTCAAACTGTGAAAGTGTTAGTAAAGTACTAGTGGCCTTGTTGACTAACTTTTTGGGTTTATTCGGCATCAAAGTTATCTTCACACCATCAAACAAGAAACTATAAGTGTTAGCTCTCCCGTAATGTGTCGTGTCGCGGTCATACTCCCAAGGTCTACCCAACAATAAGTGACAAGCATCCATGGGCACCACATCACACCAAACACTATCTTTATACGTTGTTCCCACAGAAAAAGCAACAAGGACACGCTTGGAAACAGTTACCTCTCCACCTTTCTTAAGCCATTGTAACTTGTAAGGTTTGGGACGATTCTCGGTTTTCAACCCTAATTTCTGAACCGCCTCTTCAGCTACCAAATTATCACAACTCCCTGGGTCAACCACAAAGGTGCAAACCTTACCCAAAACGGTACAAGTTGACTGAAAGATGTTGTGCTTGAGCCAATCATCGCCAACAGCCTTTGGTGTCAAGCAGGAGCGCTTTATCATCAAATTCACCCCCACATCCCCACTCACAACCTCCTCTTCATATGGTTCTTCATCAAACACTGGATGTTCTTCATAATCGTTATCTGCCAAACCATTATCTTCCCATTCCTCATCAACAAATAATTGTCTTTTCCCAGTCTTCTTACACTCTGACTGTCGGTGACCAGGTTCACCACAGTTAAAGCATTTCAAACCACTACTGCCAATCCCCTTAGGAATTGGTCCGGTATTACCACCACCCATTTTCGTCTGATTGGGAACAAATCGAGAAGTCACGTTACCCGAATCAAAACTACCTCCTGTTACGGCAGGAGAAGACAAACTCCCAACCCGTCGGTTTTGTTTTTCAAAAGCTAATGCTCGTTGATATGCATCAGAAAGTGTTACCGGATCAAACATGTTAACAGAATCCATGATCTGGACTCTTAGACCACCAATGTAACGAGAGACAAGTTGATCATCAGTCTCTTGAATATCATTCCTTGCAATTAGTTGGTAAAATTCAGTTGTGTAATCTTCAACAGACTTGGTCCCCTGTTTCAGATTTTGCAACCGCTGGTACATCAATCGTTGGTAGTTATGAGGAATAAAGTTTTCCCTCAATAACTTCTTCATCTTCCTCCAACTGGTGACCCTTGGCTTTCCAATTCTCTCTCTAGTCAGTTTTAATTGCTGCCACCATGCGGAGGCCCTACCACGTAGTTTGGTAGCGATCAATGAAACCCTTTTGTTTTCTGGAACCTCTTTGAATTCAAACACCTCTTCAACCGTAACAAGCCAATCAATGAAACCCTCGGGGTTCAAAGTTTTCCCATCAAACTCTGGAATATTAATTCTCATTCCCGATTCCCAACGCCTATCATCCTCCCTTTGATTTCGTCTAGGCCGATCCGGTTGGTCATCAGAAGATGTATCGTCATCCTCAAAGAACGGGTTTTCTGATCCTTCACCTTCACTTCCCCGATTGTTACGATCCCTACGTCTTCTTGGATTCATCATGTCATTCATCCGATCAGTCAATTGATCAACAAACTGACCTAATCGCTCCTCCATCCTTGCCATAACACGCTGCTCAAATTCTTGTTCATAGGCTTCAGTGAGAGGCCTATTCTTTCTTGGAGGCATCTTAACAGGAACTTCGGCTCTGGTACCAACTGATGTAGTGTGTTAAACAGGATAACTAATTGGATCTGTTGATTCTACGAATACCCAGAAACAATTCTTCTAATTATCGTTGATTCGAGAGGAATACCGATAGTTAGGCAAATTCTTGACAAAACTGCCAAAAATGAACTTTTCATATATTTTGGAACTGAATAGCCAGATGCTTAGTACAATACTTAAATAGGAAAATGAAACTGAAACGGGCCCTAAAAGACAAACGGGCCGAAAGTTATGCCAAAAACAAAAGTTCCAAATTCTTAAAAAAACACGAAAATGTAAATAACTCCTAAAATATGATGATTCAAGGCTCGAAACTCCCGTAACCCAACTACGTTAGGTTACCACGGCGATCTCCTCGTTCCAAGCTTCGAAACGGCTGGTCTTGGGCCTGAAACGGATCATCTGAGCCCAAGTTATGACCTTTTAAAAAAGGGGCCCTTCTTCACACGATCTTGGGCTTCCAGAAATAAAATAGCCCGTTCTTCAATACTTGGGCCTGCATCAGTAACCTTTTACCTTTCAGATTCTAAAATGTGGTAAAGTACTTAGTTTGAATCAAGCATATAGTTGTTGTAAACTACGTTAAGAGCAAAAAGATCTCTTTTTCAATTTCATTAGTATGATTACTCCAAAACTAAGTAATGTCTATTTCTAATTTTTTTTTATATGTTTAGTTGAACAATTATCTGCTAATAAAAGTGCCAAGGGACACATAACTAGACGGCTAATTAAGCGATCTAACTAATTGAATGGGTGCACGTAAAGCGTAGGCTGCTCAAGTAGCTCTTCGCCTTCTGTAAGTTGTGCTATCTTGATTTTGAACTTCGACATTGGCATAACTTTGGAGAAAAAATCATTAGTTGCATTAAGAGTCATGAGATACATTAGATATTGTCAAGACAAACAAACTTTCTAGGGAGAATTACATGTATTTAGAACATATGATACTTGGATTTGTGTGACATTTGAAGTCAAATCACAACTAATAGAAAAGGGGAGGAATAATCTAATTTATCTTTTCTTATAAATTTCTGAATTAGTTCTCGGGTACACAAAAACTTTAGATACTATATCATCATAAACGCACATACTTCATCAAGTGACCGTTTCATCATATTGTGTACATGACTTGTTTATATTCTTTATGTTGATTGGTCTTTCTTTTTGTCACAGTCGCTGAGCATCAATGAATTCTTGAAACCTACCGAAGGTGAAAGGCGTTACAACTCAGGTGGTCGCGGCCGTGGCCCTAGAGGAGGCGGAGGTGGTGACCGTTTTAACCAAGGTGGCTCGTCAAACTATGCACCTGAAGCTCCTAAAATTGAAGACCCAAGTCACTTCCCCACTCTAGGTGGTAAATGAGATACTTGCCTTCAATCCCGTCATCGTCATGCTATAAAAAAGTACTACTAAAAATGGCGGGAATACTCCAAGAATAATGGAAGTTTTTTATGCTTTCATGTATCGGCAAAATGGGATCCCTAAACTTCATCCCCGTCTTAACATGTAAATTTCTTGTGTTTTCCATATGCTCGTTGTACTACTTTTGCTTTGTTAGAATGAATTGCAATGTGTCGTTTTTTATGCAACAATTGTAGAGATATTTGGGCATGTGGAGACCAATTAATTTATGGTTTGACTACTCAGTTTTGCTTTGAAATAGAAGGATGGCAATTTTTACTACTCAACTTGCGATTTTGCATTAAGTTCCTGCGGTTTAGTACAGTTTGTACACTCTTTACTCAGATATGTTCAGAGATATTTGCAAAAGATAATTCTGGGTTTGATAATGGTGTTAAGGATATTTATTTATTTATTTAAAACAACAATTACTCTACCTTGTTCCTTATATCTTTGATTCTTTACAAGTTAGATAAAATCTTGGAAAATATTGCAATGCTAAATCCTCTTACAGAATCTGCCTACCTTCATAACTGTTAACACTTGAAGACATGATTAGAGGACATGATTAGAGGACATGATGAAACTATGAAAAATAGTGAATTTGCACATATGATATTATTGACAAACTGTGAAGTCAAACGAGTGTTAAATGACTGCGCTTCGCAGCTGATTTCATAATAGATTTTGAAATAAGTTATTTTTGTATTGTTTGTCCTAAGAAAGATATATTTTGAAATAAGTTTTTTTTTTCTTTCCTTTTTTTGTTATCGAAAAGATACGTATAAGACTTCTTCCCTTTTGTATAGTTTCTACTGAAAAAGATATATAAGCCATTTTCTTCAATTGTTACAAAAAAAGGTATCCAAAGGAATTGAACTTGTCACCTCTTAAGTGTAAGTGCTTTAACCAACCATGTACTAACAAATGCATTAACATTTCCTATCATACAAATATATATTATTAGTTTAGCAAATTCTTATGAATAGTATTTTTTGGTCCATGAATAATATAGTACTAATACTAATCCTAATTATGTAATGGAGTCCTTCAGTTGATCTATAAACTCACAGACACAACCACTTAATTATAGGCATGCCAACAATAATAAGAAAATAATCATACTTTTTAAATGTATGTAAGAGATGACTTAAGCGGCTAGTCAACTTAAACTGTTCCATCAATCCATCTCAATAGCTAAAGCTAACTAGTATAAAACTCAAATAAATAAAACCAATTTACATGTTTCATCATTAGTTTAAAAAACTTGACCATCCGAAATATCATCAGTTGTTACGAGTTCAGGTCAGCAACTAGAGATCTTCTGATCAAAGATCTCCCGTGGCATTTATTTATGATTGAAGGCTTTAGTTTAATGACTTATGGTTCACTTAGATGCATCCCACATTGCCTGAGAGAAGGTTACTTGCAAGATGGGTCGATGGGAGAGGTTGTAAAAGCATACTCGCATAGCTTTATTAAGCATACCTTTCTTGGCCTTTTGGCTAAGATCAAGTGTAGTATGTGTTCTTATCAGTTTAATACAATAGCTTGTATTGGGGTCTTTGCTAGTTGCTTTGGTGTTGCACTACAGCCTTAGCCTGGCTCACCCCTCAAATCTCAGTTTAAAAATAAATTTAAGATCAAGTTTTATGTTCAGGTAAAACCTGTTTACTCGCAATCATTATATATGGTTTTACCTTTTTATATGGGTACCGCTTTGTATTAGTTGGCTAACTATGAACTATTAAGTATTGCACTATCTGTTGCACTGCTTTCATTCTTGGAGATCACTTAAGAATTTGCATGAAATTTTGCAGCTTATTCACATTTTAAGATGGTATTGGTCTGCTCTAGGCATAGTGAACATTTTCAAAACCTGTACGGAATTAAGCACATAACTAATACCACCATAACATACTAACACGAATACAAAAAAATGAGAGACGAGTGGTTTGTAGGCATTATAATAACAGGAGGTCGGCTTTAATCAATGTTTAAACAAAGTTTGAAACAAAGTGTCTTCGGTTTTGCTTCGTTCTTAGTAGTTAGAGACCATATTTAGTACTCCCAAAGTTTTCATTAGATCTCGAGAGGGAATAATTGTTAGCCTGCGGATAAACATTTCACTTATCCAGTAAACCAAAATGACATATTTATATCTCAACGAATAGACACAGTATCTTACAGCTTAATATACCAAACATTTCACCTGAAGAAACTTTTTGATGAAATGGGGTATTGATAGATGATTTTTGTGATGTTAAGTTCATTGGTGGTGTTAATAAAAGACAGATGTGTGTATATTACAGAATATATGAACCTTCAGATGCACTACTACATGGTATCTGTTTACTGTTTGACTTCCAAAGTCGAACCTTTTGTCTCTAAATCAAAACTTGGTTAAGAGGCTTTTAGTTACTTCAAACTTCAACAACCAAATGAATGTGTTTTTATATCCCAGTTCTTGAAAGGGTATGAATTTTATTTGTAAACATGGTTTTCCGATGGATACTAAGAATAGCAAAAAAGTTCAGATAGTTTATATCCCAATTATTACATCCTCTTTGACATTTCATTACAAACAATTCATTAATACTATTTAGTATTTGATACCAAGCTTAGACTTCTGCAAATTTATTAAGGAAAGAGATTATAACAAATGCAAGATGCTAGTATACTATCAATGAACAATTTTATTAAGTTTCAACGAGAATACCGAGTACAAGTTCTCTATAAACCAACAACTCAATCATATGCGCCATAAAGAATGATTGCTAACACTAATTACGCGCTACTTAGTACCTCGCCATCAATATTTGCTCGTTAAACTCATTTAGAGAGGCCTAATCTTAGTGGAATTCTGACTTCGTTTAATCTAGCATCTGCAGCCCTATCTAACCAAGGAGAGAAAGCATAACTCGATCTACCAGAAGATATCCACAACTCATCATCATTACCGTCATCGTCACTACCTTCTTCATCACTACCTTCATAACCACTACCATCATCATCAGAGAACGATGAATAAGAGGTAATGGCATTTATGTCCAAAATGCCTTGTGATTCGTCAAACTCATTGACATCATCAACAAACTCTTTTAGGTACGGATGATCTAATAACATATCAGCAGATAATCTGCGCACAGCCTTCTTACACAAACAACCCTTCAAGAAACTCTGACCTTCATCTGATACACTACTGGAACTAATTACCGACTCAATTTCATTCTCATAACCAACACGTCTCAAAACCTCATTCTTACCCACATCTTTATACGCAAGCCAAAGTTGTTTACCAGTCAACATCTCAAACACAATACACCCAAACGCCCAAATATCAGCAGGCGGTTTTTGAACACCACTAATCACAGCTTCTGGTGAGAAATACAACGGGTTACTCCTCCAATAACGACCCGGATCCTTCTTCTTAACCTGCTTTGACCTTTTCGCTAATCCCAAATCACCAATCTTAGCAATAAAACCATCATTCTTCTTATTAGGCACAAGCAATACATTCTCAGGTTTCAAATCACAATGAACATACCCTCGTTTATGCACATGACTCAACTCTTTAAGAATCGATCTAGCATAACGCTTAAGATCTATTTCCGACAACCCTTTACTACTGGAACCCTGTATAACATCAGCTAGGGTTCCACCAGAAGCAAACTCAAATAACAAATTATAAACCATCTTTTTATTCTCAAAAGTAATCTCCTCCCCGAAACACTTGATCACATTCGCAGACCCTTGGATATTATCCATAACCTCTTTTTCTTTCTGAATAGAACCCGAAACACACACTTCTGCAGATTTAACAGCCATAATGGACGGATATAAACTACATACAGATCGCGCATTCATATTAGCAATGAAAACAGAACCATAACTAGCTTTACCAACGACTGAACGTCTAATCCAAGGAGCATTTTCACCATTATCTTCTTGTTTACTTCTTTTCGCTTCGCCAACGTTTTCTTTACTAGTGAGGCTTCGTTTCTTCATACTCAACTCGTTCAAGTTCAACATCATTGCAAATAGGTGATAATACTTTTAGGGTTTTTGGTAACTTGGGGTTTGAGGAAGTGAATAATAGATGAAAAAAGGGTTAGGGTTTGAAAGATGGTAATATTTGATGAATGATGGGAGTTTATGAAAAGGGGTGGAGGGTTTTATAACAGAACTAACCGGTTTTTTCCTTGCATGGCACGTTTTGTTCTAATTCTTGCCATGAGGACAGAATGTAAACATAATCGGGTATGTTTAGGAAGGGGCTTATTGAGGCTTTTTGCTTTTAAAATAAGTCGGTTTATAAAATAAGTCTCGTTTGTCACGCGGGCTTATGAAAGGGCTTATAAGTCATAAGTCTATAAGCCTCAGCCCCATAAAAGGGGCTAAAAACTTTAGCCCAAGGCTTTTGAACATTAAATTACTTATATACCTACAAAAATATCTAACATATACCAAAAGGAGATGATTTGCACAATCTTCTAATTGATTGGCACACTCAAAAGTATTATGTGTTGACATTTATACCATCAGATCACCATTACTCATGTTCGCCACTACAAGGATATAAATGTCAACATACAACACTTTTGAGTGTGCCAATCAATTAGAAGAGTGTGCAAATCACCACCCATACCAAAAACTCATTTAATTATGTTATTTTTGGTAATTTTGCAATAATAAGCCTCAACCACAGCCATTTGCCAAACAAGTTTACAAAAATACAAATTTCAATTTTAGTTTATAATATAAGCTCTAGCCCTAGCTTCTGCCCCAACACAAGCCTCGGCTTAAGCCTCAGCCCCATCCCTAGCCCATTTCGCCAAACATACCCATGTGGTCAGAAGTAATCGTGAGAAAATATTATTTAATTTTTTTGTTGCTTCAATGTCTATTTTTCGATCAAAGGTTTTGTGTCTCAATGGTACCCCATGTTGTATAAGAAGCCCTCAACTAAATGAATGCAGGTTCAAGTGACATGTGAAATAGTTTATGGTATAAATATTGTGAGATAGTTAAAAATTGTTTGTATTTTTCGATTCTAGTCTAGTCAAACAATATGTTTAATTCGTCACGGCATGCATCATGTTATTGTATTAGAAAGTATACTAATTATCATTAAAAAAACGGCAACATGCTATGTCGTTTTTCCGCTGGGCTAACTATAGCCTGTTTTCTTAGGCCCAAAATATTCTTTACCCACTCAGATATATCATCACGCTTAAAACACATCTTGCCGACATTCAGGCACCCACTACCAAATTCTAGAGAATCAACACAGACGCCACCACCAACCACCATTGACCTCCGTACTCCGGCGATATCAGACTCAGGTAATAAACCTAATCTTGAATTTTACACAAAACCCACATCAGATCTTACATTTTGATGGCTATAACACCATCAACTTTACTAATTATAATCATATTAGTATTCACTAAATATAACCAAAAACATGCCCTCAATCCAACTCTCTTTAGTTAATTTCACAACTCATTTTGTTATGTTCAAAAACACATAAGAAGGGTTTTAGTAATATAAAATGATTGTTCTTTTAAGGTTTATTCAATTTGACAATGCTTTAGTAGTAAAGTGGGATAATGTTACGATTGGTTGGTGTGCTATGGTTGTGATTATGATAATTTGTCATAGGTATGTTATATCTGATCCATAGTTGAAGCTCTTAAACGGGTATGATGATGGTTTTTTGTGGATTTTTGTGTTAATTATTTTTTTTTTGTGGTATGGTTATATAATTTGAATAATTTTTAGGAATGATTATGATTAATGTCTTTTTTTTCATATAATGAATTTTGTATTCAGAGATTTGGTGCCACCATTATTTGTTTGTGGGTTTGTTTATACTATAAAATCTCAAATCTCCATTATAACAGGTATATTTTCTTTGTGATTGTTACCTTAAACACATAGAAGTTGGAAATCACCTCAATCAGTTAAGTTATTTGGTGGCCAGTTTTCAGGATGCTCATAAAACTGTTTGATGAAAAGATCAAAGCTGGTATAAGTGTAAAATAGTTTATGCAATAAGTAATCTGCATCTATGAATGCCATTTGTATTTGTAATTGATTTTGCATTGTCATATTGGTGAACAACAAGTATTTATACTTGCACTCCTGAGGGGTTGAAATCTTTTTATGTCCGGATGTAAAGACTAAACAATATTACTATCTTCTTTTGTACTTTTTTTGTACTGATCATCGTCAAACGAATTTAACTAACCTGCACTTTTCGTTGCGTTGTTAGGAAGCTGCGTTTTACAGGTTTGGAATCAAAGCTCAGCATTACACCCATGTAAATGCTTTGGCGAACCTGCTCAATCAGATATTTCATCTGTACAGACATTTGAGACTAGGTACATCCTTTCTCCAAATGGCTATCTTTAATTGGTTCTTATTTAAATTTTCAATTTTCTCAGTATACCATTGGTAAAAGCTTTGTCCTTTACTCAGGGTTCATATTCTGGAAAGATGGCAAAAGCCTTTTATGGCAATATATATAATCTATATGAATTTTGATATTTGATATTATTTTTGTTTCGTTATGAGTTCTTGCAACGCTTTCTGTGTATTCGACTCTTTACGTACATACACCTCATTCGTAAATAAGAAATTGAATTTTTAATTGTTCTTATGGGTATTTAGGTGTTACGCATGTGTTCGTTTGGGTTCGAGCAAAGATGCGATTATTTGGGCCGTGTCGGGGCGAGCTTCCTAAGCTCGCAGCCACGACGGATATATCATCTTTTTTCGACCGTTTGCCTATTAGCGTCTCATTATTAAAAAAAGAGGCTTTCACGTTTTTAGCTGTTTATTCGTTTAATGTGTGTTATGGCTGCTCACATTTTGGTTTTTGTTAATTGCTTTGATTAATTGCGAGTTTGCGACTAATCTATTTAATTTTGGTGTTTAACAGAAAATACAACAAAATTACCCCTCCAAATCACAAGATGATATCGTGAACACCTATGTCCCATCTACTGGGTGCGCGATATTAGGCTAAAATAACCAACCCTCTTTTGAGGCAGATTAAGGGTATGTAGGTTTATTACTTTCTTGAATTATCTGATTAGCCTAGCAAAAAATGTTATCCTCTCTCAATTGCATACTATAGATTGCGTGCTACAGGTGAGGGAGGACGCAATCGCAGTTTAGCTGGCGTATTTTTGGGTGGAGATGGAGAATTGTCACAAGACTTCCGTCCAAGAGCTTAAAGCGTCACGTGGTTACATTACGATACTCACAAGTATGTTAGCTTCCTACGGTTCCACTCTTTTTTCGTATATTAAATTTTTATGACACATGCTTGGTATGAATACAAATAAAGCTTCTATTATGCAAGAGGTTTTGAATTGCAAATTAGCTACATTAAACTTAAGACAGTGGCAATGACTACTATGAGAACAACAATGAATTCATTTGATACACTCTAGCACGTGCCCAGTGGGCATATGTTAAGCAAAACCCTTTAAAAAACAGTATGTAATTCGTTTATGTTTCTATTTTTTAAACTTTTTAGGTGGCATATTAATATATTATAGCAGATAATGCTTTCGTCCATTATAAGTTTCCAGCATAAGTTGGTTTTTTTTCTTCCCGAGTTGCTAAACAATTCCTATTAGAGGTAGCTAGAGGTACTTAGGCCCGTTTTGAGACGCACATCTGAATTGTCTTTGCATCGCCTAAAATTGTGGCATCGAACTAGGGGCTGTTAGGATCAGGGCCTGTTTGGATTAGGGAACATCCATGTCAAGAAGAAAAATTCTTACATAAGTGAGGCACAATTAGTGACACGAATGACTATTATACCCAATATCCTTGACGAAAAAAATTAAACGGATATAGTGTGGCCTTTAAGAGTGAAATAAATGGGTTGAAAAAAAAGGAAAATACGCAATACCATGTTTAAACTTCTGTAAGATTTGACTGAAAAGTAAGGTGAAAACCGGTCGCGCACACGTTTTGTTGTAAGATTCCTTGCTAGCTGTTATCTTTTAAGTATAATTGCAAACTTCTTTTGCATATCTTTGAGCTTGAATAGTATCTCCTGGAACGTTGTTCGGCATTGCGGATCACTGACCATAACAAAAAATGTTTCTAATCATATGTCCTATTTTGCACAATTTATAAAGAAATTTTCTTATTATTTAACGGAGACGAACCTATGCCAACAACTTTCAATAAGCAAAGCCGACGTTGGATCCACTTCTTTTAGAATCTCAAGTCTTTAATTCATGAACCCCACAGCTCCAGTAACCTACGAGTATTATTGTATTAAAATTCCAGTTTGTATTTTACCCAGTCTGAGGTAATTCAAGCAACTTTTGTTCTTTAAACTTGATATCTAATTTTTCTTATACTATGATACCCATTGTTTATTGCATGGATTTAGTATGTTGTTGTGCTCATCTTTTTTCCTACCCATAATTTTTATCGCATTAATGGATATAATCGGAATCACTAATAGTCTAATGTTAATCCATGTACTCTTTGTTCATAAGAAGCACTTATCATATGAGTATTTTGGTCTGCCACTCTGCTAACACTCAATATGTGATGAGATGTTTGGATAATCCAAACAAACACATATATTGTTGTCTGCATTTAAATACATTACACATATATACATCAATAGAAGTTTAATAAGTCCTTTTTCTCATGGAGTTAAATGTATGATGTGTGCAGGAAATGAAAGAAAGAGAAGTGGCCGAAGGAGGATGGACGGTTGTTACGGGTGATGGTCGATGATTGGTCCTTTATAATTAGAGTGAATTTGCGATAAATATTGCAAGTATCTTACTTAATATGTAGCTTGATCGCGCGAACTGTTGTAATAAAGTACTGATGATCGTTTGCATTACTTGCTTCTGGTCAATCTTATTATAATTATAAAAGGAAACCATAACTTTTTAGCACTTGATTGTTTTTTTCAACTTCTCTTCCTAAGTAACTATTTTTATTGAAATCGATTTAACCAGCACCAAATTAGCTCCCGCCGCAACGCGCGGGGTAAATTTCAACTTGTTATTAACATATAAGTGGGTTGACTTGGGGTATGTTTTATATTTATTGGTTAAATGGGCAAAACAATACTTTATAAGAAATAACCAAATCAGTTGATGAGGTCAAAAGACAACCAAAATAATCATAACCTCAGTATTTTTAACAGGGTTCTAAATAGCGCGTTATAGCGGCGTTATAGCGTCGTCATAGCGCGTTATAGCGGGGTACATATATCATAAGCCTCCCATTATACCTTCTCATTCAAGTAGAGCAGCTACATCATGGCCCACACTTAAAATAATGTTGTAAGTGACATGTTTCACTTTAAACGCTTCATACCTTCACTTTAATAAAGTTCTGCGGCTTCGTTTATCGATGAGGAAAAAGGGCGAACCCGTCTTCAATCAGTCTTAGATCCCAAACTGCTTTCAAGTTTCAAAATAAGGTTAAACCGTTGGGTAAGTTTAAATATTTTTACTCTCCTATTTTTCTTTAATTCCAACTCGATTGATATAAATTTCTTTTTCATGATAGGAGAATAAAATCAAATAATGATCTGGAACAAGGTGCAAAAAGTTGAAAAGAACAAGCAGGACTAGAATTCATGGTAAATTTACTCACGAGGAGGTCGGGCAACATCATGTTATGCTGGAAAGTATGTGTTTGTGAAATGGTGTGTGTTTATTTGTTTTGTAAGTTGGTGGTGGACTCACTAAAGGGTGTTCGAAAGGTCCATAGGAAGTATATAATCCTATAAGGAATTTGTTTCTTTATGCAAGTTGGAGTTATTCAAATAAATTAATAATGTCTATGAGTATAAAGTTTTCGGTTCGAATTTAAATCCACAACTTAAGTTTTAATTTTAGATTAATTATATGCAACAACACTATTTCTGAACTTGGTGGCTTGGAAAAGAATATTGACCAGTTCGGCTCAAAATTATGCAACAACACACTAAACAATACCCGCCGCGGCGAAGCGCGAGTCTTCAATACTTGTTGAAATCAATAAACATTGCTAGGTCTCATCATGCCTGTCATCAATCAAACTGACTACAAAGAAACATCCCACGTGATTTTATAGATAGGTACATTGCTCTTGAAAGTCGTCTCTTTCATGAAGGAAGATATGTCATCTTTCATTGAAGCTAACAAAATGCTTCCACGTTTTCGAGACGTAGGTCTTGAATCCTTCCTTACTCTTGATGAACCAATTTGTCCTAAGTTTGTGACCGAGTTCTATAATAGCATTGAACTTATAAGAGATGAGGATGATTATCCATACATTTAATTCAAGCTTGGTTCATTCACATTCGAACTAACCACCACTCAACTCTCTTGAATTTTTAAAACTCCAACCGATGGTCCAACCTTCTATACTAACGATTGGTCCTTAACCTCACTCAATGATCACTCTAATAACCGTTCCTTCAGCCCTAATCTCGACCTTGTTAAAAAGACCATCACCATTCCAAGAATTACACAAAGTCAACTTCAAAGAGACCCAAACAAACTCTTTCAAAACGATCTTCGTCCAAAGTTGAAAGGGTGAAAACTCTTCATTAGAGAGAATGTCTTATGTATCTTAGGAAATAGGGATCATGTAAATGCATGTACGACATATATGCTTTACTACCTATCGATCAAGAAGACATTTGATCTTACTACCATTATTCTACGAATGAATGACGTTAAGAAAAACAGTGATGGTTCGATGCCGTTTGCTATGCTCTTGAATAAGCTCTACAAATACATTCTCCAAACAAACCCTCAATCCATTGTTCCTCTTGATAGTTTCATGTGTCATCAACATGTCATGAATCCCAAAGATATTCTAAGGAAAACTATAAAAAACAAAGAAAAAAGAGTGGCTCCTTCTTCATCCTCTTCCTCTTCATCGTCTAATAAGGATGAAGAACCATCATTCTTGAAATTCTATGAAGAACTCTCAAATGATGAGGACTTGACCGGTGCACAAAGGGAGAAGAGAGGAATGTTCAAATGTTTGAATCGTTACCTTGTCAAAATAACCAAGTACTTGAAGAAATAGAAATTATTAGGAACATGAACTTTATATTTAATTAGACTTATTTGATTGATGCTATTTTCTGTTAGGAATAAATCTTCATATGACTTAATACTGCCAACAGTACTAAAGGAGTTAGTACTGCCAGTACAAAGTTAGT